>APFE030587673.1:0-10054 GCA_000404065.3 Pinus taeda | reverse complement strand
TAATTTATAACACCACCAACCAATAGTTTTATTTTAAATTAAAATATATAAACATTAAAACAAACATAAATATAATTTTTATAGATTTCAATTGGGGTGTGGGTAATAGCTAGTTTTAATTATAGTTGTGAGCTAATGCATGAATTTTCATCTTCAAAGGTTTATATTTCTATCTTTGAAATTCTAAAACATATGGAATACACGTCTACAAATTCCTCTCTCATACTCTATTACTCAAAGAATTCCTTTCACTAATTATTCAATTCATCAATCATCCCTTGGGTGGTATCATTCATCATCATTGCTTCTGACCTCAACTCCAGCATTATGGATTTTTTATCTGTATCACTTTGATTATGGATGAACTTAGTTTACAATATTCCTTCACATCAACTCAATATTATGGTTCACACATGCTAATTGTCTCGCCCCAGAAAATATTACCCTGTCTTATCCTTTTACCTCTGTATTAGCGTCATCAATGTTCATCACCTTGGAATTGCGTTGTTTATTTGGAAACTCACATGATCTCATATGCAACAAAATTTTGATTTAGTAATCCGCCTAGCCACTTTCTTTCACTTCAAGAATGATTACGATGCAGGGAATCAATACTTTGGTGGAAATCCCATCACATGGTCTTGACCTTCACCCAAGTTTCCACAGCTCCACATTTTAAAGTATGACATCAATGGTGTGCTTGCTTCAAAATATTGCAACTCTCACCCTTAATTTTGTTGAATATTTTTCTTTCAAATAATTAATTATCTCCTTGGACTTGAGTGCTTTTTGTACTTATTTCTTGCATAAATCAATGCTCATATATGATCCTCTTATCATAACATTTTTTTGTGGAATTATAATAATATACTTCCATATAGAATGAACTTCTTGAACAATTTCATCCCAAAACATTTGTGTATCCTCAATTTAAGAAATATTACCTTCAAACTTGGTTTTCAACTCTTTGATTTCATCTTGAGATTCCTTATACTTAATTGGAAGCTGATTGTTATTTTCATATAATATGTGTTATTACCTCTCCTTTACAATCAACTACTCCCTTACCACGACCAAATCATCTTGGGTTTTATTTATTTCAACTTATGAAATTCTAAGCTATTCCATGGCCTTTGTTAATTTCTTTGAGGGTTCATCTAATTCAGTTCTAACCATCATGGTGCAAACATGATTTTTAATTTACTGTTGTAAGCTCTGCACTTATTCCTGCAAAAAAAATAAGTATTTATTTCTATCAACTAATTATCCTATTTGTAGCTCTTTTTTTTCAACTTGATCCAACTCAGTTGTTTGAGTATTCTTAGTTCTAGGCATTTTCAGTTCTTTCGTAATGATTTCACCTCATATTCTATGATTTGCAGCAAGGTCTTGAATCTTTGTTTCCATCTTAATTCTCAGTTTGTAACTTCTTTCTTTAATTTGTTGATAATTCATTTGCAAAGTTTCAAATGAAAAAGGAATCACTTCTATCATGAATTCTACCAAATGAGTGGATATAGAAGAGGAAGTAGTACGCCATGGATTTCCCAACTGCATTTGAAACTCGGGCTCTTTTAAAGGTCCTTATGTTAATTTTATTTGTATTTATTCTTCATCCTTCATTGGGATTTTAGTGCTCTTTTGTGACTTCGCGTATTCCATCTCAACATCCTTCTATTCAGGATCGATCCCATTCAAAGTATTCTCATTTACCATAGGGGTATCAACATCCTTTAACCATTGCAACGAACAATATGGCCAAGTATCTTAATTTTCCATTTTTTCAATTTCTGGTCTACTTTCATGAATATAAGGTGCAAAACTAATTTCCACCATTTTATGAGAAATTATATGGTGAGGTTCATATTACCACTTTTCTCATTTCTCAAAGCCAAACTCCTTCATCATCCCATCCACTTGTGAAGGGATTTTCTATCGTTTACAACAAATGGACCTAAAGCCATCTCTAGCTTAAAAATATACATTTTTTTTTTTCTGTAGGAACAAAATGTACTTGGTCGGCACTAAGATGATTCCTTACAAACTCACGAGAAAATATCCTCATAGGAAAAAATATTGGCCTTGAAATGAAGATGGGCGAGCATCTTTGTGAAGCAAGCCAAAATTATCTTTCTTCACTAAAAGGTGTGACCAGGATTCATTTATTGGCCAATATCATTGATTAAAATTGGATATTATTTATTTAATGATTTTTTACACTTTTACATTGCTTTATCTTTACTTTAGCTTAAATATTTATATTACAGATTTCATACAACATTCTAAGTTTTTCTTTGACTTTCCTTTTGTGAAACTTGTGTATAAGTGGGAAACATAGTTATGTAGGGTATATGCAAGACATGTTGCAAGGTTATATCCTAAGGTTAGGAATTGTCTAATCATGTCCCATTTTGAATTTTGTTACGAAGAGTGTAATTGGTTTTCCCTAGGAGTGCATATTTGTTCCAACTGTATTCATTGGCACATATGATCAATCGCTACTCAAACAAAATTGGATTTGAGTGTATAGCGTTTCCTTAATGAAAATGACTATGGCATGTTGCATAAAATAATTTTATATTTAGATTAGAATGATCATTATCTCATTGTTAATTAATTATATGGCCTAGTATGCATTTATTTGAGGCAAATAAGCCTTGACTCGAACCCTATGAAATCGATCCAATTTGACATATTTTTTTAGCACAACAAAAAATTCTATGTGCAAAATTATTGTTAATTGTGAGTAAAACAATGCTCTTCATGTTGAATCATTCAATTTGGCATTGAAATGAAGGTTGGGCATGCATTTTTGTGAAGTAGGATAAATTGCATTGCTTCACTAAAATTGACACCCAAACTTCATTTATTAAGAAATTTAATTGATTCAAATTGTAGATTATTTATTTAATTATTTTACACACTTTTGAGTTATTTTATGTTTACTTTGACCCTTAAATAACTCCGATTCAAATTTCATATGAAATTCCAAGTTTTACTTCAACTGCAATTATGTGAAATTTGTGTATATGTTTTTCCTCAGCTTGTCCTTGTGTACAACACTTGTCCTTCTAATTAAAAGAAATAATTCAAACTCTTCACATTAATTGTCAAGCTGGGTATGTTTTCTTATTCCAATAATATTACGCAAAATATATGCAAGTTAAAATGATCACTAGTTCTAAAGAATCTCAAGCTCAATCATTGTAATCATACTCTCAACAAGTCAACACTCTCGTTGTTACACTCTCAAACCTTGCTCACACTCTCAAGAAATAAACACACAATGCAGAATAAAGACGATTTGTTACAGAGTTACTCTTATTCAAAAAACAACGTCACTCCTGAAAATCATTCTCTTAACAAATGTTGGAATACACAAAATTAACACACCATCAAACTATAATGGAAATTAAATAATTGTTACACTAATAAATGGACAGGTGCAAGACATATGTTGTCACACAATACAAAGGTTAGGATTCTACAATCACTAAAGCATAAAAAATTCTAATAATAATGGTAACAACAATCACATATTAATTATAATTGAGAGGAAATAAATAAAAAATACACAATACTTTCCTAACCAATGAACCTTGCTAAGAGGGAGGGCCCTATCTTCCTAGCAAGGGCTAGTACACTACAAACCACACAAGCTAGTGAATAGAAAGGTATGGTGCCATGAATGATTGAGATTTAATGATAGTTACTGATTTACAATTTCAGTGCTCTCCCTCTCTATCATTCTCTATTTGTTTCTATATGTCTATCTCCATGCGTAGAAAGCCACCACTTTATAATTTCATATTACAATAATAAGATCCTAATGAGAATCTCTCGATTCTCATGTGATATAATTTGAGAATGCATATTAAAAATTTATAAGGTTAGGAATATTATGTAGCAATTTTTCCAAATTACATTATTTATCAATAGGAAACACTAATCGTATCAGCAAAATTTGACACAAAAGAATTGAGCTCCAATAGGCACCCAACACAAAAATGTTTCTCATCCTTGAGCCGCTCGATCCTCCTTCTATCCCCATGTATTTGGTAACATTTTTCCAAATTTATGTTGTCTTCAAGCCGTTGGAATGCTAATTTTAGGGGCGGTTACGGAGCCTAGTTGCTCCAGAGATCTTAAAATATCCTACAAGGGGAATGCTACATCCCCACTCCATAGCGACATGCTCAGAACAAGAATCCTTCTAAGCATTGTTGCTCCAGGGCTAATTTCTATGTCTATCATTGACAATTGTCCCCTTCTTGTTGCTACACCTGCTCATTCCTCCAGAAAGTAGTGGCTAGATTTCAATCCTCTATCCTCCACCATGATTTACTTACTTTAATTGGAATTTTTGCATGTTTTACATCATTGTAGTGACATATTAGTTGTAACTTACTTGAAATTTTATTGTGGTGTATATTTCCACTTTGATATGATACAATATGATTATGGTTTCGCTTCATATGTTGTAATATTAGAAATATAACAAATATATATTAAATATAAGATGAAATAATTACATTTCATTTTGAATGTTTTTTTTGTAGAGCACGACTCTTCGAGAAGATTGAGTTGATCTTAAGATCGTTCTAGATTATGTTGGGTATGGTTCAAACATTCGAGACAATGATGATGAGGTAGATGGAGAGGACATCGAGGTAAATGACGAAGATGATTATTATGATGGTGATGATCATGATAGACATGATGATGATGATGATGATGAGGAGAAATAAGTTGGTAGTAGCTAGTGAAATTTATGATAGCTAGAGACATTTACCATATAGACTCCATCATGGATCATCGTTCATAAATCGTTGTGATGTCTACTTTAATGTTTATTATCATATGTATCATTTTCACCTAAATTACCATATTGAGTTGTATCATTTTGACATGTTTCATTTTGAAATATATCATTTTCACATATATCGTATGGGGATGCATTATGTGTAGCTGGTGATAGACCAACAATTTTTTTATTAATAATTTAATATTGGTTATGTTAAATTATATATATATATATTATATATATATATATATATATATAAAATATATATATATATATATATATACAATATATATACATATATACATATTATAGAATATATACATATATAGTACATATATACTACTATATTATATATATATATATATTATATTATATATACTAATATAGATATATACCAATATATATACATATTACATATATATACATATATACAATTATTATATATACACTATATATCATATATATACATATATATATATATACATTATATTATATATACATAATATATAATATACTATATAATTTCATGCCAATGTTGTGGTGTAGTTTGTAACTATAAGAAACCTGAAATGGCTATGCTATCGAAATCTCTATGATGTGAGTCTGGGCCTACATTATGTGTAGCTAGTCACGACGAACTATTTTGTTTATGAACAATATAAAAATATCGGTTATAGTTAAAAAAAAAATGTTGGTTTGTATGGATGTCCATTTCTCTAAAAAATATTTATAAATTGTATGCTATAAAATATTTCAAGTGCAATATGACTTACTTTATAATCATAAAACTTATTTAATAGGCATGATATACTTACCTAATTTAATTGAAATAAAAAACACTAAATAATAATTGGTACCTATAAAGGAAGCATCATGAGTTCTTAAAATGAAAGTATAATGTGGTGCTAAAATGAAAGTAACATTAGATCTTAAATTGGAAGCCATACTTGGAGCTATTATTGGATCTAAATAGAAAGCTACACTGGTTTCTTAACAAGAAGAACATTTAGAGGCTAATTAAGAGGAAAATCCCAACACTAAAAGGAAGCAAACCCTGAACCTAAAAAAGAAATAAACCCATATATCTACTTATTTCATAGAAGTTGACGTTTCTCAAAGATATTTTAGCATTAAATGTTGAAACATTAGAATAGATCGTTTGAAACGTCATCCATGTAACGGATTCTGTTGGAGAGTGCTAGGAATGGGAGTATATGAACGGGGTTGCAATATCTAATTCAACTTTGTTCATGGGTAATTCATAGAGACCAATTGGATCTTGCAATTATTGAATGACTATGTTGAATCGATGAGCATAGGGGATCTCCTGAAGGAATAGGAATGTTTGACTCGACATCACTTCCGTGTAATCCAAGGAGACCATTCGACTCTTTTTGCGTGTTAACCACCCCAATTTTATCATAGAGTAGTGCGAGAGAAGATGATAAATGTGTGTCCAAGATGGGCGATGTAAAACTAGAATGTAATATAAGGTGAAAAACTAATTTCCACCTTTTTATGAGAAATCATACAATGGGGTTAATATTACCACTTTTCTCCTTTATCAAAGACAAACTCCATCATCACTTCCAACTGTGTAAGGTATTTTCTATTGTTTACAATAAATGGACCTAAAGTCCTCTCTAGCTTAAAAATAAACCATTTCTTCTGTAGGAACAAAATGTACTTGGTCGACAATAAGACCATGCCTTTCAAATTCAAGAGAAAATATCCTCGTAGGAAAAAATAATAGCCTTGAAATGAAGGTTGGGCCTCCATATTTGTGAAGCAAGCCAAATTATTTGTCTTAACTAAAAGGCATGACCAGGATTCATTTATTGGCCAATAGGGTCGATTAAAATTGTAGATTATGTGAAACTTGTGTATAAGTTGGAAACATAGTTATGTAGGGTATTTGTAAGACATGTTGCAAGGTTATATCCCAGGGTTAGTAATTGTCCAATCATGTCCCATTTTGATTTTTGTTACCAAGAGTGTAATTGGTTTGGCCTAGGAGTGCATATTCGTTCTGGCTGTGATCATTGTCACATATGATCAATTGTTACTTGAACAAAATTGGATTTCAGTGTATAGCATTTCCTTAATCAAAATGACTATGGCATGTTGCATAAAATGATTTTATATTTAGATTGGAAGGATATTTATCTCATGGTTGATGAAGTATATGTCCTAGTATGCATTTATTTGAGGCACACAAACCTTGACTTTAACCCTACAAAATCGATCCAACTTGGCATATTTTTTTAGCACAACAAAAAATTGTATGTCCAAAATTAACATTAATTATGAGTAGAAAAGTACTCTCGAAGTTGAATCATTCAATTTTGCCTTGAAATGAAGGATGGGCATGCATTTTTGTGAAGTAAGCTAAAATTACATTTCTTTGTGAAACTTGTGTATAAGTGGGAAACATAGTTATGTAGGGTATTTGTAAGACATTTTGCAAGGCTATATCCTAAGGTTAGGAATTGTCCAATCATGTCCCATTTTGATTTTTTTTACCAAGAGTGTAATTGGTTTGGCCTGGGAGTGCATATTTGTTCTTACTGTGATCATTGGCTCATATGACCAATTACTAATCGAACAAAATTGGATTTCAGTGTATAACATTTCCTTAATGAAAATGACTATGGCATGTTGCATAAAATGATTTTATATCTAGATTGGAATGATCATTATCTCATGGTTAATTAAGTATTTTTCCTAGTATGATTTATTTGAGGCACACAAACTTTGACATTAATCCTACGAAATCGATCGAATTTGGCATATTTTTTTAGCACAACAAAAATTTCTATGTGCAAAATCAACATTAATTATGATTAGAAAAGTACTCCCGAAATTGAATCATTCAATTGTTCCTTGAAATGAAGTTGGGCATCAATTTTTGTGAAGTAAGCTAAAATTGCATTGCTTCACTAAAATTGACACCTAGACATCATTTATTGGGAAATATAATTGGTTCAAATTGTAGGTTATTTATTTAATTATTTTATACACTTTTGACTTATTATATGTTTACTTTGACCCTTAAATAGTCTGCTTCAAATATCATATGAAATTCCCAGTTTTACTTCAAATTTAATTATGTGAAATTTGTGTATATGTTCTTCCTTAGCTTGTCCTTGTGTAGAACACTTGTCCTTATAATTCAAAGAAATAATTCAAAGTCTTCACATTAATTGTCAATCTAGGTAGGTTTTGTTATTGCAAGAATATTATGCAAAATATATGCAAGGGAAAATCATGACTAGCTCTAATGAATCTCAAGCTCAATCATTGTAATCACACTCTCAACAAGTGAACACTCTCGTTGTTACACTTTCAAACCTTGCTCACGCTCTCAAGAAATGAACACGTAATACATAATAAAACCACTTTGTTAACACACATTCAAATGAAATTAACACACCATCAAACTATAATGGAAATTAAATAATTGTCACACTAACAAAGGGATCGGTGCAAGACATATGTTGTCACTCAATATAGAGGTTAGGATTTTGTAATCACTAAAGCATCAAAAAGTATAATAATAATGCTAACAACAATCACATATTAATTATAACTGAGAGGAAATAAATAAACAATACACATACTTTCCTAGCCAATGAACCCTGCTAAGAAGGACAGCCGTATCTTCCTAGCCGGGGCTAGTACACTACACAACACACAAGCTAGTAAATAGAAAGGTATGGTGCCATGAATGATTGAGAATTAACGATACATACAGATTTACAATTTCAGTGCTCTCCCTCTCTATCATTCTTGATTTGTTTCTATATGTCTATCTTCGCGCATAGAAAGCACATCGCTTTATAATTTCGTATTAAAATGATAAGATCATAATGATAATCTGATTATTATCATGTGATCTAATTTGAGAATGCATATAAAATAGTTATAAGGTTAGGGAAATTGTGTAATAATTTTTCCAAATTACATTTATAATCAATAGGGAACCCTAATCGTTTAAGAAAAAATTAATAGAAAAAAGAATTGAGACCAGCAGGCGCCCAACACAAAAATGTTTCTCATCCTTGAGCCGCATGGTCCTCCTTCTATCCCCATGCATTTGGTAGCCTTTTTCCTTATTTTGCTTGTCTTCAAGCCTTTGGTACAATATTTGTAGGGGTGGTTAGGGAACGTAGTCACTTGAGAGCTCTTAAAATAGCCTAGGAGGGTAGTGCTACATCCCCCCAGTTATAGCGATATGCTCAGAAAAAGAATCCTTGTAAGCATTGTTGCTTTACAGCAAATTTATATGTCTATCATTGACACTTGTCCCATTCTTGTTGCTACACTTGCTCATTCCTCTGGAAATTAGTGGCTAGATTTCGATCCTCTATCCTCCTCCATGATTTACTAAATTTAATTAGATTTTTTGCATGTCTTACATCATTGTAATGACATATTAGTTGTAGCTGAAATGAAATTTTATTATGGTATATATTTTAACTTTGACATGATACAATAAGAATATGGTTTCGCTTCATATGTTGTAATATTGGAAATATAACAAATATATATTAGATAATAGATTAAATAATTAACTTTTCATTTTGAATGTTTTTTTTGTAGAACACTAGTCTTCCAGAAGATTTAGTTGATCTTGAGATCATTCTAGATTATGATTGGTATGGTTCAAACATTCGAGATAATGATGATGAGGTTGATCGAGAGGACGCCAAGGTAGACAACGAAGATGATGACATTATTGATGATTATGATGGTGATGATCATGATAGACATGATGATGATGATGATGATGATAAATAAGTTGTTAGTAGCTAGTGAAATTTATCATAGCTAGTGAGATTTATCATATAGACTCTACTATTGATCATCGTTGATAAATCGTTGTGATTTCTCCTTTAATATTTATTATCTTATGTATAATTTTCACCTACACTACCATATTGAGTTATATCATTTTGACATGTATCATTTTTACATATATTATATCGGGCTGCATTATGTGTAGCTAGTTACAGACCAACATTTTCTTTTATTAATAAGATAAGAATATTGGTTATAGTTTAAAAAATATATTTCTATTTCATGCCAATGTTGTGGTGTGGTTTGTAACTATAAGAAACCTAAAAGGGCTATGCTATGGAAATCTCTATGATGTGAATCTGAGCCTACATTATGTGTAGCTAGTCACAACCAACTATTTTGTTTATTAACAATATAAAAATGTCAGTTATAGTTAAGAAAAATGTTGTT
>APFE030587666.1:0-18782 GCA_000404065.3 Pinus taeda | reverse complement strand
CCCGTAGAAGCCCACTATTGTTATTATTGTGCGCTTACATTATTATTGTTATGTCGGCTCTCATTATACTATGACAACTTAGACACTTATATATAGAAAGGAGCTCTTTTTATTTGTATCATTCAAGAATTGTTTATTTGTGTAATGTAAAGGAGGTTGCCCCCTCGAAGAGGCTGGATTCTATGGCGTTGATCTATCTTTTCTATCTTTTTGTGAACTAGTTTCATACCATTATATCTCATTTGCATATAAAGATTCACTTTAAATGGTTAAATATATTGTTAATGGGCTTACACATAGTTAGTTAAATAAAGAATATCAATTTAAGAGATAATTACATTAGCTCGTTAATAAAATAATATCAATTTAGAAGATAATTAGCTTAGCTTATCCCTTGATCATCCTTTGAAGCACATCCTAAGTACATAGAAGCTCATATTGGAACTCATATCCCGTAACGACTTTTTATGTAAGGCATGTTTTGTATTTTGCAATTTTATTTCTCACTCATGGTCTATTGGAACCTCATCTAGGACCAAAAGACATTATGTTCTTCCCATAGTAATTTCTAAGGCCTTGAGAGCAATCACCACTATACAATTATATGAGCAATAATATTTCACTTAAAATATGAATATCCCTTTTAAAAATCCCATAAAATCCCATGAGATAACTCAAGACTCTACTAATGACTTATAAGTCTTAGAAACTTCACCTCAAGTTTATTTCTCAAATTTTCTTTGTTTTACCATAGTTAAAATCCCCAATCCCCAAAACTTGTCCCTCTTATGAAAAAACTCTTAAAAAAACACAATATTTTTAGAGATTAAATATCTTTAAAAAAATTATATAAAATTTAACTTTTCTATCATTCTAAAAAAAACACTCTTAAAAAACTCCATATTATTATTAGAAATTAAAATATTCGTACAAAAAAATTATATATATATATATATATAATAAAAACTAAATATCGTACTAAGAAATTATATGTAAATTTAACTTTATTACCATAATTTATACTTTATCTTTTAGTATTTCAAATATGAACAATTTCTTTTAATTAAAACGTGTAACATAAATTTCTTAAAGGCCTTTACAATGAGGTAATAAACTACTGGTATAATTGAATGTGCATACTTTATTTGTCCATGAGCATTTCTAAAGCATGATTACGCTGCTAAATAACATGTGTTTACTTTCCCATCGGTTTAATCACTATGTTAAACTATGTTTACCTAAAAAGCTTTATTTCTGTGTACCATGGACCAGCTTTATTTCTGTGTACCATGGACCAGTTATTCTGATTCTGATTCAGTTAACTTGGGGTTATGAATGAAGTTAATAAATTTATTAATTATTAATATTCGTTACTTCACAATGTCGCATTGCTCCATCCAAGTAAACGTACCTTCCTCGTCATCATTCACTTTCTGATAAGCACAGGCTATGTGGTCGCCGCAGCCACTCTGGAAACTGCACCAACGCGTTGTCCATTCGCTTAAGGATGTCCAATTAGCGCACCTCCGATCAAACACACCTTCCTCGTCGGTCTTCTCTATTGGATAAGGAGAGACCATGCAGGCGCACCGGCCATTTGGAAACCGCTCACGCGTGAACGCTGTTTCCACACGGTATAGCGTGTTTAATATTCAACTCTGGCTATATATATACCGGACTAATTCCCTAACATTACTTCATGTAATCTAATCTGCTCAGAAATTTGAGTATTGTAAGCGGGTACAAGTCATTGTCTGTATTCAAATCTGTATATAAGTGGTTTTCGAATTTCCTTTCAAACCGTTGTAATTGAAATCAATTTCGGAAAGGATGTCTGAGAATAAACACCATCACTTCTACCATCACAATAACCAGAACGCCGACTCGGAAGCGACGCCGTACGAGAAAGCGATAAAGGAGGAGAAGCACCATAAGCGAATGGAGCATTTAGGTGAACTGGGAGCAGTCGCTGCTGGAACGTTTGCACTGGTACTATATATATATCTCTTATTCTGTAATTTTTAGTAAGTTGATAAACTAAATCAACTTTATAGAGTTTACCTATACAATTATAGGATTACTAATTCTCTCATTGGGTATGCAGTACGAGAAACATAAAGCAAAGAAGGATCCAGAGAACGCGCACAGGCACAAGATTGAGGAGGAGATTGCAGCAACAGCTGCAGTCGGAGCTGGGGGCTATGCCTTCCACGAGCATCACAAAAAGAAGGCAGCCAAAAAGGAAGTAAAAGATCACCATTTCTAGCCACCTGCGCCCCGTACCTATGCTTTAAAACGGTTTTCATTCTTTCGCTGAAAAAGTCATCCGTCATGTTGACACTGGCTTCAGCTTGGTTCCTTCATTGTATCTCTTTATGATCCTAATAAGCATTTTAACGTAAATATTTAATAGTATTGTGATGCTGTTATTGTTATTACTATTTGCATGGTGATTCTTAGTCCACCAACACCTCAATTCCAATTCCATACCTGCAAAATTGTCATAGCTTAAAAGAGTGATTTAACATACTAGTCAACCTAATTATACCATTGGGAATGAAAGATACCTCTTAATATCCTTCGACTTTAGAAAAATAGTTTTTCTTGTGTATCTAAATGCACTTATAATTAAAAACCGAATGTGTCTTTTATAATTGACTATACACAATAGTTTTTCTTGTATATCTAAATGCACTTATAATTAAAAACCGAATGTGTCTTTTATAATTGACTATACATGTATAATGATGAAAATTAGATTCCACTATTTCAAAAAAAATTACTTTATAAAAAGTACATATCTTCAAAACTTGATTTTGCAAATGGATTTATAAAATGCTTGGCCATTTATCAAATGCCTAGATGTTTATTCACGTTCCCCACTTCCCCATGACAAGTGGCTTAGCTGTTATGAATGTGGACTACTGAAATGCCCTCTCATTCTCATTCTCATTCTCCTCCACTCTTGGAATAAAAAAATCCAAAAAATCTGATACCCCATTTATGCCCCATCATCAAAGCCCTTAATTCACTAATCTATTTCAACTTCAATTCTTCAATTCTTCCTTTAGATGTTTGGCTTCTTGGAGTAAGATTTGGGTAGAGAATATTAGGGTTTTTAGACCGGGTAACTTTAGCATTTATGGTGAGGGTTTGGGAAGAGCTTCTACTTGGGACTAAGAGTGGTGGAACTTCTCCTAAGTGGTGGAACTTTCGGTAAGATCCAGTGATACCAATGGAATGATTATGGTGACAACAATAAAAAAATTCTCATAAATTTTGGGATTCTGTAACAACAATTGAATGATTTTAGATTGTGCTATTGGTAAGGTTTTGTGTCATCCTTAATTTTTTTTTTTTTTTTTAACAATTGTGCCATTTTTTTAACTTAAGAAAAGGATGATTTTCTAGAAATTATCTCTCCATTCTAATCCGTCCCATGGATTTGTTTCATTTTAAATAATGTGTTAGCCTAAGAGCCTAAGCTTTTAGAATAATTTGATTTTTGATGTTACACATAAAATAAGTTGTGAAATATAATTGGCTTGCAAATCACCCACAATTGGAAATAGGGAATTACATCAACCTGGACATGACTAGAAGCAAGGAATTGCATCAACTTATTTGGATAAGACAATAAGTATAATTAGTACTCCAATAAACTCACTAACCACTTCTCACTTAATCAAAAAAATAAACCTTCACCACTCATCCAAGAACCTCGCTTTTTGCATCACTAGAGACTACAAATATCAAGATGCGTACAATGTAGCTAGCAATAAATGAAGAACTGGAGCCCGTTCCTTTGGAATCATATTCCATAACTAATAACTTAGTTGATAATCGTATGTGCTTACTTGATTGACTATATTCTTGATAATAAATAATTCCTTTGCAATCATATTCCTTAACTAATAACTTAGTTGATAATTGTATGTGCTTACTTGATTGACTATATTCTTGCCAGGAAATAAGTAATGTTGAAGCTTGCTTATGAATGTTTTTTCTTAAATATTTTGTTCTTCATATTGAGCATCTTGATTTACTAATATGCTTCCTTGTATAATAAGTAATTCACTGATTGACTAATATGCTTATTTTAAAGTTTAACACTTTTTTAGGTATATGTTTGTTTGTCAAAATCTAACAAAGATTTTTTGGAATCACAAGTTTAAGTAATATAATTTCTATAGCATTAAAAATAAAAATTTAAACAATGAAAAATTACACATTATTTTTTGCACTCCAAACCAATAATAGAATTATTATTAGCATTAACAATGTTAAGTTATTAACAATGATACATTAATTATAGCATAAATACACTATTGATATGATTAATGTAATAATATTATTATATGTAACATGTTATTATAACATGTAATAATTCATTTTAATTTAATGTAATAATGTTTTTATACTATTATAATGTTGTTGTTAAAGTTATTAAATATATTAGTGGTATTATTAATATTACTATTATTAATAACATTTAGGTCATAGTATTAACATTAATAATAATAATGTTAAAGATAATATTGTTATCAATACATGAAGGAAATTAATACTAACAAACCATCATCATTATCACTCATATTAATAATAAGATTAACAATGTTCTATTATTAATATTATTTTATTAATTATAACACACACATATACACTTAATATTTTTAATATAATAATATTTGTGTAAGGATCATATTGTTACTATTAATGTTAATATCGTTAACAATAATAATGTTAGTATAAATCAACTTAAAAGTGTTATATTTTTTTAATACCCAATAAAATTTATTTGTAATTTTCCAAGGGTAAAAATCTAGAAATATAAACAACAAATGTTCTAGAAACTTAAATCACAAATGCACTGAGTTTTCTAACATGCACAAAAAAAGATAAGTTAGAACACAAACACATCAATACATAAAAATACAGGATATACCTAGGACACCCCAACTCTGGGAAACCTGCAACATTGTGTGTATTCTATTATTCTAATCTGCAGCAAAGGATTTTCATCTAAGAATTACAAGGGAAAAATTCCTAGTTAACCAGAAGTAAAATACTCGTCCACTCTTTAGCTAAATCAATTCCCTTCATGGCTATTGGATGTACAAAATTCTTAAACAAACCAACAATTTGATCCACACATGCAAGCACACTTTCTCTCTCCTACATGCACATGTGAATGGACCTTTGCAGTTAGGTGTGGATGCTCGAATCTCACTCGATTTATTCTTTTCAAAATTTGAGGTCTACAATCTGCCAAAACTCTCGCTCTTCCTTCGCTTCGCTTTCACACCTACTTGTGCTCAACTGAATTGCCACCAACTCCCATGCACCTATGTCACAACTCTCTAATCTCACTGCCTGATTCACACCCTCATTTTCTAGTAAATTTTGTGGTTGTATCAAACATAAAATCTCTGCAAAGGTTGCTATGTGGTCCTTCTTGTACCCTTTCTTTCTCTTATTGAATTTAGTAGTATAATGCCCAAACTAGTGGCACGAGAAATACTTGATGTTGTTGTGATATTTGTTCTTATTTTCTCCCTTGGAACCCAACTCCCCACCAACATTACTCTTTTTATCCTTATGCTTGGTCCCTCTCCGGCCTAAAGTGAAAATTTCTTGATCTTCCTTCCTTTTAACATGAGATGCAACTTGATTTTATCTACAAACCTCCCCTTGGAAATAGTAAACCCACAAATTTTTCCAATCTAGAAAGTTTTCTCAAGCACATATCTCAAATGTGAAGGCCTCCCATGATTTGGTGAAACCCAAAACAACAAAATTCACTAGTTCCATTTCTTGAACTGTCTCACCCTCATTAGACAACTTTTCCCTTACTTTGGGAAACTTGTTAAGGCAAGCAACCACTGAATCTAACTTAGACATTTTAATTCTCTTGAGGTTTTCATTCATTACCAGCTTTCTGGCCTCACTTGAACCTTTATAAAGAATTATTATTATAGTCCACATTTATTTGGATTTCTTCTTCCTAATTAGGTGAGGAATAATGTGGTCTTTGACTCCTTCAAGGATAGTAATTTTTTCCTCAGAATCCATTTCATTATGCTGAGCCAACTACTGAGGATCTATTGGTGTGGTTGGGATATTATCAACAAAATACGAAGCCCCTTATTCCTGCAGCACCACTTCTATCCTTTCATTCCACAAATGAAAGTTAGATGCATCATTAAATTGGTCTTCAAATATGAGACCCAGATATGCCATACTACCAAATTACATTGTTAAATACAAATCACGCTAGTAGATTCAATGCACACTACTCAAAACCCTAACAACTAAATCGATATGATAACTTGCTTCCTCTGAATCACATAATTTTCTCTTGAAGATGAAATATGTTCATGTTCCTTAATCAAAAACTAAGCTCTCATACCATTTTAGATTTCCTTAAAACTCGGTGAACTCATTTGTAATTTTCTAGAGGAAAAAACCAAGAGATATAAACTACTGATATCATGGAAACTTAAATCACAAACACACTGAGCTTTGTAACATGCATAATGGAAGAAAAATCATAAGACAAATGTGACAACACATAACACAAGATATACCCAGGGAACACCAACTCTTGGGAGAACCTGTAACATTGTGTGTATTTTATTATTCTTTCGCAATAAAAAATTTTCTTTAGATAATTACAACAAGGGAAAAATTTCCAGTATGTCATAAGTGAAATACTCATCTACTCTCCAGCTAAATCGATTCCCTTCCTATGCACTAGATCTGTGAAATTCCTACGCAAACCAACAATTCAACCAACCTTAGTCGTTTCTCTTGGAAAGAAATAAAAGCATCATTTTCAACCATATTCAATCATAGGCATTATATTCAACATTCCAAATTCAACAAGGGAATAGATGTTAATATAGTCATTAAAGTTAATATATAAGCTAAATAACGATTTGTGTTTATGTGATTATAGATAATTGAAAACAATTCTAGACCTACAAAAGTGTTCTTCAGCCATGGCATTGGGAATAACTCCCTTGAGTTACTGGTCATATCTTAAATGAGTGATTTAACATAGTAGTTAAGCTACTCTTCAGTATTGTATTTAAATTTTTTACACCATGACAATGGAGTGTTTGTGAGCTTTGCATCGTTTGTTTACATATGTACTATATAAGGTCAGACATTTGTAATTACAATTTATTGGAATTTCAAAATAAGGCGTAATTAGAATCGTATTTTTCAAATTGTCATTTTATCATTAATGTGTGTTGAAAATCAATGTACCATAAAAATTTCTAGCTTTGATTGTGTGTTAATATTTTTTATTAATTTTATTTAAATTTTGGTAAATAATTATATGAAAATGTAATTTTGAATTATTGAAACTGTATTATTTTAATTAAAGAGAAGTTTTTGAAACAAAATTTAAAATATAAAAGTTAATTATTTAAGTTTTAAAAATCACAACTTTATCTATTATTATATAACAACATTCTAATAATTTTCCAAATTTCTTCTCTATTTAATTATTAATTATAAGAAAAATAAAGAATGATGGACCCTCTATTGGAAATTCACACATTAATCCTTTTCTTAATTATAGATTCCAATTATATGATTGGTATTGAAAGATGTTGACATATTCTCGCAATGTCCTATAGATGGATTCAGTGATTTTCAAATAATAACTTCCTTGTATATCCAAATATTATGCTTAAGCAATGTTTAAATGAAATATGAACTAAGTATAATGTAGATTAATGAAAATTAGATTTACATACATTGAAAAAAATACCTTGTAAAAGGTACATATCTTTGTAACCTGACATTGGAAAAGGTGCATATGCTTATGAAATGTTTGGCCATTTATCAAATGCCTATAAGTTCATGCACATTCCTCATTTCCCCATGGTAGCTCATTCACACTCTTCACTGTAGTGCGTAGTAGAGTAACTACCTAGGGTTCCACCTTTGTTAGTCTCCTTCATGAAAGAGAAGATTTTCTTTATTCATCCACCTTAATGTTTTGTTGCATCTATGTATTTAATATGGTAGTTTTTTAATAAAGGGTATTGTTTACTATGCTATATTTTTATAAAGACTTACGATGATTAACAATTAATGAGAATTATGAAACACCTATTCTAATTCACCTTTACTTGTCCTGGTGTCATGGTTATTAGTGTGTTTCCTGGACTTCCAAAACACACTCATATTAGCATTCTCATCCATTGGTAGCATAAACAAATCCAAAAAAAATTGAAAACCCATTCATGCCCCTTCATCAAAGCACTGAATTCATTACTCTGTTTCAAATTCAATTCCTCTTTCACATATTCAGGTTCTTGGAGCATGATTTTAGATTTGGGTGGAGAACGTTAAGGTTTCTAGCATTGGAAACACTAGCATTTATGGCTAGGGCTTGAGAAGTGGAGCAGTTGGTTAACTTCTCCTTGGGACTAAGCAATTAAACTTCTACTTTACACTGAGTAGTGAAGCGCCAATGCTAGGATCTAGTGAAAACAATCGAATGATTTTGGTAAATTTTGGGATTCTGTCACAACAATGTAATGATTTCATATTCTTCTATTAGTAAGTTTTTTTTTTCATTCTTTTATTAAATTCTCGTTAACAATTGTGCCCTTCTTTTAACTTAGGCAAGGATACTTTTCTGTAAATTATCTATCCATTCTAATCCATACTACGGATTTGTTTCATTTTATATAATGTGTTACATCGGAGATGTGAGAATTAGATTCTATAATAATTTGATTTTTTTTGTTCCAAATAATATGTATTATGAAATCTCTCATGATTGGAAGCAAGGAATTGCATCAACCTCTTTGGACGTGAGTGAAAGCAAGGAAATAGATCAACTTATTTTGAAATGACAATAAGTATAATTAGTACACCAAAGTATCTCACATAACACTTATCACTTAATGAAAAAAATAAAACCAAGCATCAATGTTTTTGGTTCATCCAAAAATCATGGTTTTTGACATCACCAAAGTTCATGACTTCATATACAAAGATGAATACAACTTAGCAAGCAATACATGTAGAATTTGTTCATGATAACCGTCTTCGAGCTCATCCCTTTGTAACCATATTATATAGCTAAATTTATAATTGTATGTGGTTACTTGATCAACTATATTCTTGAACCTTCCATGTGTATTCAAACATTGATTGTTGAGTTTCACCATTACAACCTCTTTTTTCATAAATTAAATTTATCCACTCTCTCAACCATTTTAACAAATTTAACAATGTATCTATCCATGAGAAAACATACAACTTATTCTTGTTTCATGTGAAACATCTATTTATTTCCAAAGGAAACTAACTAAATCTTGCATGGAAATATAAACACATTTATTTTCCAAGAGATCAAACACATAACAATTATTATTTCATGCATGAACAAAAACACTTTCCTCTTACCAAAATATCTAGCCCAATAACTATACAAAATCTTCTCCCAAAAAAAAACTAATACCATAGCTAATCCTTTTAGTGGTGCAAACGCATATTATTCTTCCCAAAATAAGGCTGATACAATCAATATTATGTGATTGCTACTTCCGTTTCACCGGAAATCAAATACCAAAACTGTATTTTTCAATGCATGCAAGTGTATATGTTTCTCTAAAGATTCCTCCAAAATAATATTAACACAATAAAGAATATATTTACCAATTTCAAGGATATAATTCCATAATATATACAAGGACGTGCTTTTATTTTCTCTTCTTTTTGAAGAGTTCTAAAACAAAAAAAAAAAAATACTTCACTGTATACAAATATATATATTTATTTTCCAAGGATTATTAGTTTTCCAAAAGTTAGATAACTCACTAGCTATTATGCATGCAATACAAAATGTTTTCCTATCATTCCACACATCAAACAAATTTGTCATATTTCATCAAGAAATGGCATGAATAACAAGTCATTCTCAAATAAAACAACACATGGTATTTTATGCAAAGGTTTTATGTGAACTCTCTCTCAAAAATGTTACTCACATATTCATCTCGAGTAGATCAAATATACTAGGTATTATTCATATGCACATAAGCACATATTTGCTTTAAGATTCCAATATTTCTCTTTAAAAATTTAATGCATATGTGCCATGAGAACATCCTTGATAATATTTTAAATGAAATAAATTAATTCCTTTTCAAGAATTACTAACATAATTATTATATTTTTGTGCATGTGAATAACTCACTTCTTTTCAATAAATATCAACATAATTGTTCTATCTTTGTGCATGTGAATAACTTATTTATTTTTAAGAAATATAAAACTTAACATTTATTTATTTTTTCATGAAATTAATTTATTTCTTTTCAAGAAAATTAACACAATATCTATCTCTGTATGTACATAACAACTATTCTTATTGTGCTGACAAACCAAATGACAACACTGTTTTTAATGTTTTAGTCATTAAATTTGGGAGTGGTTTACGAACAACTGGAAGAGAATTTTTGAAAACCAAACATAGTTTTTGTTGGCAATGGGTGCATTAGAGAAACCCTCTCCAAGTTTTTACACAGGTGTCACGGTTAGAAATATTCAAATGAATCTTTGAAGGCCATTTTTCCAGATGTAAATATTACATAATATTTCTATTTTTTCTATAAACTTTTGACACCATTTTCTAGAGGCTGCAAATGAATTTTTCAAATATGAAATATGTGTGTGGCGAGATAGGTCTCATTTACAAACACATCTTTCTGTTTTTACACACCTATCAAAATCTCGGATATACGAAGACATATTTGGACCCTATTTTCTAATAAATCATGCAATTCACACAATTATTTATCCACAGAAATATTTTAAGAATTCAATGCACATGAAATATTTTAAGAATTGAATGACAAAAACACTTACTCCTACATGCATGGAAGTCCATGGATGTTTCCCCAAGAAAAGAATCTCAACTCTTTATCATATGAATTTTTTTCAAGGAAATAGATTTGATTCTTATTTCTTCATGCACCATATGCAAACACGGTAATCTTCAAATAACATAGTTACTTGTCTTTTAATGCATGCTTGGAATCCCATTTTAAGAGTTGAATGATAAAAACACTTACTCCTACATGCATGGAATTCCATGGATGTTTTCCCAAGAAAATAATCTCGACTCTTTATCACATGAATTTTTTTCAAGTAAATAAATTTGATTCTTATTTCTTCATGCACCACACACAAACACAACGATTTTCAAATAACATAGTTACTTGTCTTTTAATGCATGCTTGGAATCCATCCTTATTCTCTCTTCGCTTCATTCTACATTTATTATGTCATTAGTTCTCATATTTTCCCACAGGCTTACCATAAGTAGAATTGAGAAAATGCAACAGCTTTTCTAAATTCTAAAAGAATTCCATAGATCACCCATAAATCACTTCATAAATCAGATTTTTCGTAAATCCTAAAATCACTCCATAAATTATCCATAAGTTATTGTAAATATTTTGTTAATAAAAGAAATTATTATTTGAGGTAATTATGCACTCAGAAAAGAGACTCGAGATAAGATTGTCAATTCTTCACTATTAGAATCTTTAAAGATTCTAGATAAGATTAAGTGTGGGAGGTAAATTCCATTAGAAACAGCTTAGCTAGAGAAAAATTCTAAGACTGGTTTCGTTTAAAGTATCATGGGTGACAAAGGTCAGCTTTAAAAGTAAAAGCCTAGGAAAGAAAGCATTAAATCTTACGAAAGAGGGACGCCTCGGAATTGGAAACATTATCATGAAGAAGGGAATAAATAGCCATTGAGGGGATCAACAAGAGGCTTTATATTATGGGAAAACAATCAAGCTCAGGGGAGAACTGGAGGTAGTTAGTGGTTGGGAGGACAATGTCTCCAGGTGCAGGTTTCTGTGCGGCTAATTTCTTAAAGTCTCTGATTTGGTTTATGATGATTTTAGATATAAATTAACTATTGTATATTACTATGTTGCGTATAATTATATATTAATAGTTTAAGTTTCCAATGCTGATGATGGATAGAAATTTACTAGTTGTAGATTAACATTTTGTGTATGAATATATGTTCATGACTATAGATTGATATGATGGTTATTGATTAAAACAAATTACTTTAGATTAAAATTTTGATGTGATTGTACATCAGGTACTGTAGAGCAACACCACTTTCGCGTCATCCCATCATCTAATATTATATGCTCAACATTCTAAGTATCGCAAGATGTTAAAAGTCAATATTTGCATTCACTACCATCTCATTGCGATCTAATTCAATTTTGTTTTAATTATTTTAAGGGTATAAAAGTGATTTTTGAATTTCCTTCCAATTTGTTGTAATTGAAATTTTGGAAAGGATGTCTCGGAAGAAACATGAGCTTGGTCATCATTTCGACCATCGAAGAAGCAAGAGTGTACTTTAGAGGCGACAATATACGAGAAGGCGATGGAGGAGGAGAAGCATCATAAGTGAATTGAGCATTTAGGGGAATTGGGAGGATTCGATGCCAATATGTTTCCACTGGTATCTCTTATTCTTTAATTTTAAATTTAATGGTGATGAGGTCAAACTTTTTCTAAAATTTAAAATGTATGAATCGATCTGTAAAATTTGAATTATCCTAATTTGCACAGGGTTGATAAACAAGGCCAACCAAAAAGATATATTTATTAGAAATATAACGCTATAACTACTATTATTGAAGTACTAGTTATGTCATTTTGTACGCAGTAGAAGAAATACAGAGAAAAGAAGGATACAAAGAATGCCCACAGGGACAAGATTGAAGACGAGATTAGCTGGGGGCTTCACCTTCCATGAGAATCAAAGAACAAGGAAACTCTAAAAGAAGTAAAAGATCTTGACCTGTGACCAATAACTATTCTTTCTAAATAGTTTTCATTCTTTCACCAAAAACATCGTCGATCCTCCTGATATTGCATTCAAATTTACTTGTTTGTTGTATCACTTTATCTTCCTCATAAGCATTTTGATGTGAATATTTAATAATATTGTGTTTCTTTTAGTAGTCTTTGTATTGAGCATCTTGATTTCAGTAGCACCATGTAAAATTTTAGAATATTTGGATTTAAAATGTAAACTGTGGATAAGCTAAATAACATATCAAAATTATGTTTTTGTTCATTGCATGGGAATAATCACATAGTTTAAATGAGTAATTTATCATATTAATTAAGGACGTATGTGTGTATATTTTGGAATAAGGTTTCTAGAATTTCAATTTGATTATCAATACAATTTAATTTAATTAGAAATAATTATTAAGTGAATGTTAGAGGCTTAATCTCAATTGAATATTCTAAAATATTTTTAGTGATATCAATAAATCAAAAGTTTAGATTTATTTTCAAAGTATTTATTTCATTTTTTGTTATTTTAATTAAATTAATTAACTAGAAAAAAAACATATGAATAAATGCCACATAGTTTATTAGGTATGTCCTATTGATAAGCCATGGTATTTTGACAAAGCCTATTTATATATTAAGAATCTCCATAGTAAAGTGACACTGAATCTGGATGGGAAGAATGGTGTGACATGGTTTTTTAAATGTATATATTTGAATTTGTTAAATAGAGGCCCAAGTGCTCCAACTCTCTACATTGTTCGTCAATGATAAAATGAAAAATGCTTTTAAATTTGTCGAATAATGTAAAGGGTAAAAGCAATATGAAGAGGGTAATGGATCTTTCTAGCAATGTTAAGTCCATATATTAAGGTTTTTAATGTTAATAGATAAATGGAGAGATGGAAAAAGCATAGAAAAAATTAAAAAAGAACTATGCTCAGAGCAATTGTGAGAACAAAATATTGAAGAAAAAACATTCATAGAGAATTGCACCTCCTATATGAAGTGAAGAGGACAACTTCCTCAAAATTCATCACCGTCAATGATCACCAACCAAACGACAAGTGTTTCTGGTACATTATGTCATACACATAGGGAAAATCGATTAGGTTGTCATGATTGACAGAGGGAGAGATGAGTAGGGTTAGTAAAATGCTCAGCTTTGATAAAGTGGTCAAAGCTAACAAGCGAGAATGAACGAGGAATTACTAAGGAGGGAATATGAGAATAGAATTTGTGTTGTGATGCTATGTTACGAAGATTTTGGTATGTCTTCCAAGCCTTTATATCCTAAGTTTTTTTTTATTCTAACTATTCATATTTCCCTTATTTACATATTTTCAAAATATTCACCAAATCCCTAAGGATTAGGTGTCTAAAATACTTAATTTCTTTAGCTAATTTACATGAAAAATAATTAGATTATATATATATATATATATATATGGCTAAAAAATCAATGTTAAAGAAAAATAAAAGATTAGCAATTTTTTGTTTAAATTTTTTTTTAGGAAAAACCATAATTCAATAATAATAATTTCATTGCAAAACATGAAACAAATATCAAAATACAAATTAAAAATAAATCAATAAAATTACAAATTAAAGAAAAGAAATACTTATTTTTTTAATAGTTAAAGAAAATAAATACTTATTTTGATCTACATGGTGTACCATTGTTACAAAAGGTATGTATTGCATCTTCATATTTAGAACAAGATCAAATTTTATAGTATAAAGGGCTTTGTTCTCATAAACCGCTTGTTACGTGGTCAATTTTCATGGAGGAAATTATAGCACATTATGAGGATACAAAGAGAAACACCTTCTTTAGAGAAACACCACAACAATTGGAAGAAAAAAGAGAAAAAGGGCTTTGTTACAAAGTGGAAAGAAAAATTATGGCAAGAAGGAAGTCTATCCCTCACAACTATAAACATGGAAATGTTGTTTCTCCTAGCCTTGCACAACCTACAAGGGTTACACCAAAGCAATTGGAAGAAAAAAAGAGAAAAAGGGCTTTGTTACAATTGTGATAACAAAGACATTAAAGGTCATAAGTGTTCTGAGAATTATTTTACATTGATTGTGGAGAGAAGGAAGAAAAGGATCAAGAAACATCAAAAGAAGAGTATATACACCAGGAACCAACCCGAGAGAATGAAGAAATGAATCCGACCATATCTTGTAAAGAATTGGAATGAATTACCACTCCTAAAACTCTCGAGATAGGACATATCAAGAAGAAAAAGGTTCAAGAAGTGAATGTTCACATCGAGAAAGAAGAAATGAATTCGACCATATCTTGTAATGCATTGGACGAAATTACCACTCCTCAAACTATCAATATAGAAGGACATATCAAGAAGAAAAATGTTCAAGAATTGAAAGATCACATTGAGTCTCAGGAAATCAATCTGACCATATCTTGTAATGCCCTGGAAGAAATTACCACTCCTCAAACTATCAAGATAGAAGGACATATCAAGAAGAAAACGGTAAGAGTGTTGATCGATTTGGGAAGTACCCATAATTTTATTGATTGTAAGATAGCCAATGAATTGAATTGCTTCCTATATCTAGCACCAGATTGTCAAGTGATGGTTGCAAGTGGAGGAAGCATAAATTGCTTTGGAAAGTGCCATAATATCAAACTATGCATGGGAGAATATGTATTGAGTAGCCCAATGCTTTCCATTCCAATGGGTGGTGCTGATGTTTTATTAGGAGTCCAATGGCTACAATCTTTGGGTACGATAGCTTTTAATTTTCAAGAACTTTTCTTGAATTTTTTTTGGGAAGGAAAGAAAGTTTAATTGAGAGGTATCGAAGGAAAACCTGGAAAGATAATCAACTCTAACAACATGACAAAGCTTCTAAATAAAGAACAACGGGGTGTAATTGCACAATTATGTTCACTAGAGGATCCCACATCAAAATCATATATTTCTCCATATTTCCAAAACGTTTTCGACAATCATTCCAAGGTATTTGAGACTCCCAAAGCCCTCCCACCTATTCGTGATCATGATCATGCTATTCATTTGATTCCACCAAGTGTTCCTCCAAACATCAGCCCTTACATATATCCATATGCCCAAAGGAGTGGGAACTCATTCAAAAGTTGCAGAAGATCTCAGTTCATTGCGAGAACTTGACAAGGAAGGAAAATTCATATTGGAACCTGAAGCAGTCATAGAACCGAGAAATTGAAAACTACGAAATAGATCAATTTCAGAGTATTTCATCAAGTGGAAGAACTTACCCGCTGATTATATTATGACAACTTAGACTCTTATATATAGAAAGGATATATTTTCATTTGTATCATTCAAGGAGGTTTCCCCTTCGAAGAGGATGAATTCTATGGCATTGATCTATCTTTTCTATCTTTCTGTGAGCTGGTTTGATAACATTATATCTCATTTGCATGATAAAGATTCATTTAAATGGTTAAATATATTGTTAATGGGCTTACACATAGTTAGTTAAATAAAAAATATCAATTTAAGAGATAATTACATTAGCTCATTAATAAAATAATATTAATTTAGAAGATAATTAGCTTAGCTTATCCCTTGATCAACCTTTGAAGCACATCCTAAGTGCATAGAAGCTCATATTGGAACTCATATCCCGTAACGACCTTTTATATAAGGCATGTTTTGTGTTTTGCAATTTTATTTCTCACTCATGGTCTATTGAAACTTCACTTAGGACAAAAATACTTTATGTTCTTCCCATAGTAATTTCTAAGGCCTTGAGAGAAATCACCACTATCCAATTATATGAGCAATAATATTTCACTTAAAATACGAATATCCCTTTTAAAAATCCCATGAGACAACTCAAGACTCTACTAATGACCTAAAAATCTTAGAAACTTCACCTCAAGTTTTATCCCAAATTTTCTTTGCTTTACCATAGTTAAAATCCCCAATCCCCAAAACTTATCCCTCTTATGAAAAACTCTTAAAAAAACTCATATTATTATTAGAGATTAAAAATCTTACTAAAAAATTATATAAAATTCAACTTTTCTATCCTTCACGAAAAACCCTTAAAAAAACCATATTATTATTTAGAGATTAAATATTGTACTTAAAAAATTATATATATATATATATATTTAAAAAATTATATATATATAATATATATATTATATATATATATATATTATATATATATATATATATATATATTATATATATATATATATTGTACTTAAAAATTATATATAAATTTAACTTTATTAGCATAATTTACATTATCTTGTACTATTTCAAATATGAACAATTTTTTTTAAATAAAAGGTGTAACATAAATTTCTTAAACACCTTTTCAAGGAGGTAATAAACTACTTGCATATTGGAATGTGCATACTTTATTTGTCCATGCTCATTTCTGAAGCGCGATTTAAATGTAGGCCTGTTATAAGCGCGATTTAAATTTATTAATTATTAATATTCATTACTTCACAATGTCACATTGCTCCATCCAATTAAACGTACCTTCCTCGTCATCATTCGCTTTCTGATAAGCACAGGCTATGTGGTAGCCGCAGCCACTCTCGAAACTGCACGAACGCGTTGTCCATTCAGTTGACAATGTCCAACTAGCGCACCTCCGATCAAACACACCTTCCTCGTCGGTCTTATCTATTGGATAGGGAGAGACCATGCAGGCGGACCGGCCATTTGGAGACCGCGCACGCGTGAACTCTGTTTTCACACGGTATAGCGTGTTTAATATTCAACTCTGGCTATATATATACCGGACTAATTCCCTACCATTCCTTCATGTAATCTAATTTGCTCAGCAATTTGAGTATTCTAAGTGGGTAAAAGTCATTGTCTGCATTTCCTTACATTGCATCGGGATCTAATTATTCAAACCTCTATATATCAGTGGTTTTTGAATTTCCTTTCATACCGTTGTAATTGAAATCAATTTCGGAAAGGATGTCTGAGAATAAACACCATCACTTCCACCACCATAAGAACCAGAACGCCGACTCAGAGGCGACGCCGTACGAGAAAGCGATGAAGGAGGAGAAGCACGATAAGTGAATGGAGCATTTAGGTGAACTGGGAGCAGTCGCTGCTGGAACGTGTCAGGCCAGGGTAACTCTAGAATGAGCGAGAGAAACTGATATCTTATTCATTTAGCTAATACATATTTATATATACAAGCATGACGGATCAGTTCATCTTCTTGATGACTGTCCAGTTCACCCATCCGTTTCGGATTAGGTGTCAACATTCCCCCCCTTAATCTGAAGGGATGTTGGTGAGTCCAAGCATCATTCTGAATCTTTCAAGCTTTTCTCTTCCAAGAGCTTTCGTGAAGATGTCTGCAATTGCTCATTTGTGGAACAATAACGGAGATGGATTGTTTTGGCCTCAACATGATGTCGAATCAGATGATATTTAGTATTGATGTGCTCTGTTCGATCATGGAACTTTGGGTTCTTGGCCAACTTTATTGCAGAGGTGTTGTCAATCATGAGTGGAGTTGATTGTACTTGTTTTACCTGCAAATCTTCAAGAATTTTCCTGAGCCACACAATTCTTTTGTTGCTTCAGCTGCTGCCACGTATTCTGCTTTTGTTGTGGAATCTGCTGGAACTGATTGTTTGCATGATCTCCAGGAGACAGCTCCTGATCCAAGACTCATAGCATATCCTGAAGTAGATATCCTAGTTTCTTTGTCTCCATCGAAGTCTGAATCAGAGTATCCAATCAAGCTGAAGTCGTCCACCTGTATATAATTGATTCCAAGGTCTTGAGTTCCCTTCAAGTACCTTAGAACTCTTTTTGCAGCAAATCAATGTCCCTCACAAGGCTTTTGCATAAACCTGGAGAGGATTCCAACAACAAATGAAATGTCTGGTCTGGTAGTAG
>APFE030587632.1:12359-28008 GCA_000404065.3 Pinus taeda | reverse complement strand
ATACATATCATATTATTGATAAAATCGCCTTCCATTTTTCCTATATACCATGGAGATTCGCCCATTTATTATACATGTGAATTTAGGGGGGGTTCTTAAAATTTTCCCTGTTGCTTGGGTCAATCTTAACCCCAAGTTAACCCTAAGGAAAGCCTATAAAAGGAAGCAAGCTCAAGTTCATTTCAAAATATCATCATCTTTCTATTATTCTATTTTTTCTTGGCTCACACATATACGTCAAAAAGAGTTTGCATAGGGTCGGAAAGCACAAGTGAAAGGTTTTCTTTGAGTTTGGATTTTTTGGATCTCAATTGTTTGCACAGATCAAGATATTTTCGTCCCTAGTCATAGGCACATAGTAGGAAATGGATTGACTCTGGCTCTCTGGTCGCTCGGAGACAGTTTATTGAGAGCAAATCTAGGTTCAGATGCAGATCGGAAAATTTTGATTCCCAGTCGCTTACATAAAGTGGTCTTGAGAGCGACCAAGGCATCTTGGTTGCTAGGAAAACAATAATAAGGGAGAGACTCTATGTTTTAGCTGCATTGTGCCATAGTCACATGGATAAATATTTATTGAGAGCAACCCTGCAGCCACAGTCGCTCTCATACAGTGACCGAGAGAGCGACCAAGGAGTTTCAGTTGCACACAAACAGTTTTGATGAGTGACTCTAGTTAAGATCTAGGGTTTGACATCTTGACTTCAGTTAGCTTCAATAATTTGGTATATATGGGTTTCTCTCTACATGTATACGGATATTTAGATATGATTTTATAGTATCCGTTGCAAACATATGTATTGGGCTCATTGACAGTGACATCAGTGCTCAACAGTGTTCAACATAGTGACAACGGTATACAGTCATTGACATCAATTTGTGACAACACATTATAGCCATCAGTATCAGGATTCTGATTCCTAGCATGATTAGATGTGTTTCATGAACATCATTATTGCTTTTCCACATAAATAAAGTTATAGAACATTGTACTCTTTTTTGCTGCATCATTTGATGGCGCTCTAAGAAGAAGACAAGTTGCAAGGGTTTTCCCCATAGTGGGTTTGTCCCTGGTCTTCGACCAATCTTGGTGCCTCTATATGTGTGCATGTTTTCTTCTACTATTATTTTTATGTTCCGCTATATTGATGATGATGATGATGATTTTATTTCTTTCTATGTTATTGTGCATGTTGATGTATAATGGTGTAGATCTGTATAATTTAATGATGATATGGGGTGAATTTAATGTATAAATGATGAAATGAAACCATCATAGAAAAGAATAATTTTTCCCTATGAAAAATTAACAAGTCACCCATCCCTTAATCGGCGACTTAGATATATTATGGGGCACAAACCAACTCGGGACCTACATGTTCTTGAATCTTCTGATAAACTACTCATCAACTCCATGTCATCTCGCTTGGTCCCTCTCTCGACGTTTCCCAAACTACGTACTTGGTTACCCGTCGGCTTGTTTCACTGAGCTTATGCAGATAGTGGTACCCTCTATGGATCCTCCTCTTCCAGTGAGAGCTCTGTCAATCTCACATGGATAACCAAACAATCATTCCTCATCATCTCGTTCAGTCCCTTCCTATGCACTATCAAGCACCCTTTACTTCCCATCGGGTTTCACATAATGGGCTTGCATGGATGGTGGGGCCATATGTTCTCTTTCTCATTGGTCCTCCATGACCATCTCATGCCACCTCATCCCGCTTCCTTTACCTTGGCGCCTCCCTTGCGGCTCCTCTCTATTTTTTCCAAGATTAGAGTGTCAAGCTAACATGGTAAGTGGCCAATCACTGACCAATATTGCCAAATGGTAAGACTTACGTCATTCCGCTATATTCCTATCCTTAACTCCCATTTTATTGCTCAGGTGAACTTCATCAAACTGACTCAGAAAGTGGACCAATTCCTAACCAATAACACCACAATGATGATATGATCCTGACCATGCATACCTTTTATGTCATCCCACCAGGCTTTGCCCAATATTTTCATTTGCGCCTTCGTTTCGTCCATCTGGGTTATGCATCAAGTCTTATGTGCATTGTGGTCCAACCCACCAGCCAATAAAAACACCTTTAGCATACATCATCCTGTCACGTCATCTCGATGCTTCCATCCCATCTCTCCCTTGTTGTGCCTTCAGAGATCTATCAGGGATAAAACTTCTAGCTCCCACCTCTGGGCCACATCGGTTACCTCATGACCAATAACACATTGCCACTTGTATACCTAGGGGTACTCAATCCTAGATCTCGGCACTCAAACTAAATCCAATTTGCAATTGGTTACGAGATTCTGAGATTATGACCTCCCCAAACTTTTGACATAAATTTTTTGTTATGGGATCCATTTGGAGTTGATCCCCAATCCGTCAAGTGACAGACTTCCCGATAAATAATTAAATCAGCTGACGAGGTTCAACCCATCCAGGACTTTTATACCACATTGTTAGTATCTTGACCAATCGCGTAAAATCAGAATTTGGTCCCTCCAATAGGAAGCCTTCCTGCTTATGGATTCTTCTTCTATAAGGGATAAGGGTGTCTACTCCCTTCTGTAATATTAGAGCTTTATTCCTCTCACCACAACAAATTCATTTTTCTCCTTACCATTTTGTCGTGTCTTGTTCAAGGAATTTTGTCTCTACTTCAAGGATTATATTAGACAAGGATCTATATAATCTCCCTGAAGACAAGCTCTACCACTACGCAGGCTTCCTCGAGCTAGTCTTCTCGACCGCAGCTTTGGCCCAAAGGTCTAGTATACCTCTTGATATTCTTAAATATCTTTCGACTCTGATAATGTCCAACTAAATTATTCCATGGTGTTACCCCTCCTGAGCTTGGGTGTTCACTCTATTGAGGGATTTCTAGTCCATGAGCCTTCCCTACCAGCGCATAAGGAATTCCTCACATGGTGGTGTAGGCATTCCCATGACTATTGTTGGTCATGTGCTTGGCACAATATTCCTATAGGTTCCCTCCTCACATGCCACATGACAATAATTCCATAGTTTATACTAACTCTGCAAACAACTCCCTAGTGCCACTCGAGAGTTTCTGGGGCATTTGGCTATTCTTAGGGACATGTAACCCTCGTCACCAAATTCCCCATGGTGGGAATGGAAATGAAAGGTAGGAGGCCATTTAGGGAAAGTTGCAGGGCTCGAATAGCATGGGGAATCTCTCCTTAACATTCATACACTTATTTCCTATCGGGACAACAACTTGTAAGTGAATGCATAACTTGTAGATAATTACTGACTTTACCCAGCATAGGTCTTCCTTGTAATCTATATATTAATACAGAGGTCTCATAACCCACTGTTTTACAAGGTTCAAATCTGGCTCCCTGGATATTGGTTATGGCCTAAATCATATCATGAAGTTATTTTTCTTTTTTTATCGTATTATTTTGAGCCAATTAAGTATTTCATTCAGATTTAGATTCACCTCGTCTATATAACTTAAACATCACTATTATGTGGTTTATTGCACCTCTTAAGGATTAGAAACATTGTGTTTTCTATCAATAAGTTTTTACACACATTTTTTTTTCCAATTTCAAGCACAAACACACATATATACATTCAACATACATATCAGGGAGATATCCTGACAAAGATGCACCACTAATGCGAGCAATAATGGCACAATGCAGTCACTGGTTTTTGTAACCATTATTAACAACAATCCAACATGATTCAATTAGGTGTAAGAAACCATTCATAGATACCTATCTTAAATTTTGTAGGGAAACTAAGTTTAAGACAAGGACTCTCCGCCGAACCATAAACATTTACAACCACTTTTACTTTTAGTTGCATCCCCAAGCCAGATTCCAGAGTCTAAGGGGGAAATTCTTACTTCCGGGACTACACACTAGCTACCAACTGAACCAAGGACTCTAGAGGACTCCTTCCTCAATCCCACCAATTGATTGCTTATTTCTTTTCTAGCACAAGGAGTCCAAAGGTGCCCCATCTCACACCGAGTGCACGCACAGTGATTCACCCCTTTCTAGGGAGTCTAGAATTAATTATACCAATAGGTAAATATCCAATTATCTTTTCTATAGTATTTCTCTAGTAACTACCTCAACCCACATCCTCCAAGGGACCCAAGTTGTTACATGGCTCCAGAAATTTCATCCCAACCCACAACCTCTAGGAACCCATCATGGTACAGGGATCCAGAGAACTATGTCTCAACACATAGCCTCCAGGGACCCAAGTTGTTACAGGGATCTAGGAATCCTATCTCAACCCATAGCCTCTAGGGACCCCAAGTTGTTACAAGGTTCTAAAGACTAGCACTCAAACCATAACCTCTAGGGGCAGAGAATTGATCCCCTTCTCTTCTCTTCTCCTCTCCTCTTCAATGTTTCTTTTTGAATGCTTATGTTGGAGGCTCGATCTTAGTCACTTATCAGTTTGCCTCACAAACAAATTCTCTACTCCCTTGCTGCGAGAATTTTGAATCAGTATTTCCCAAAGCAATCATCTACTCTTCTTGTCTGAATGCCTCCTCTGAATTCCTTCCCCTTTCATTCAAATGCCCTCTTGAATGCCTCTTGGCCTACATTTCTGTCAGATTATTTACTATTACGTCCTTGTTGTTTTGTAGCCCTTCCTAAATTTATCTCATCCTTGTTTGTGGTGTTTTTGTCAAGCAAGCATGGGCCTAAGTATTTTTTGTTGGCCCATTTAATTTCAAGAACTAGCTCATTAACTTCATGCACCAAGTTGCCTTCAATGGCCATCCTAAAATGTAGGTTTCTTCTTTGCACAAGAAACCATAACACCCCAAGCAACAATTCTCCTCCCCCAACTCTAGAATCTATGTCCCTTTGACTCAGTTCCCTTTTTTCTTTGATTTCCAAAATTGCATAATGTTACATCATATTTACAATGTGGCTCATACGAGAACATTGGGTGGGGTTGTCATGTTCTAGCACTTCAATCCATAGATAGAGATGCTCTACACTAAATCAATCACTTTGGCCAACATTGGTATTCCTCCTTCCACTAATTATAGAGATTGAATTCAGACCTTTGAATGTAGAGGCTTTGGTCAATCAATATATCAAGGAAGTAAGGAGAATCAGGTGTAAAAACATGTGTGTGGGAAAGTGCTCACTTCTCCTAACTTTGTGTAAAAATGAGTAGATTTGTAGTGGAGCTACATTGGGTGTGGAAACACATTAACTTATTCCATAGGCTTAGTTGATGTCCACATCTGCTAGTATTGTTTGCTAGGAAGATCAATAATTAGCGCAAGGGGAAGGAGTGCATAGTTACTGAGTATACAAATATTTTCTCCTAATAGTCATTCCTCACCTTCATGCTTCACATGAGACAACATTCTAATTGTTCCATTCCTTGCAGTGGTCCTTCAAGGGGCACTTCGGGATCGAGGTAGCCTTATCCATGCATAAGGTGCCTAGGATTTTATTCTTATAAGGTGCCCGGGGTCTTACTCTTATAAGATCTTAGGGTCTTACTCTTATAAGGTCTTGGGGTCTTACTCTAGGATTGGTAACTATATAAATTCCCTAAAGGGGGAAAAGCATAGAAGAAAAAAGCACAAGGATCCGAAAAATCATAGGAGAGGCTAGTTGTACAAATAATATAACAGATGCCCTACATTTTCCCACTTGTTTTTTTTCTTTTCATAGATTGGGCCATAGCATTTCTTAATAAATGGTCCAAGGTAGATCTACACCAAGAAAACTTCTTGATGTTCACATTATTCGTTAAAAAATTTGCAATGCTCAAGGAATTCATCTTCACTAGTAACACCTTCTTGTCTTCAACCATTTCCTTCACAAAGTAATATTGAACATTAATGTGATTTGTCTTCGAGTGGTAAGTTGGATTCTTCACCTGGAACATTTCATTTTGATTATAACAATATATCCTTACAACTTATGTACCAACCCAATTCCTAAACATAATATTTGTAACCATATTGATTCCTTGTTTACCTGAGTGTTTCCCATGTGTTCAACTTATGCAGTTGAGAGTCTGACTACATCTCTTGCCCATGTAACTGATTACTTGTCCACATTATTTAAACACATTACCACTTGTATTCCCACTTGTTTAAACACATATACCTATTTAAAAATCCCACAACATTTTTAATGTCTCATATATTATACACCATTACATACATTAAACTATCAACCACATTAGCATGTAGCACATTGGAAATTTCCTCTTCCTCTTCCTATGTTTTAGGAAACTTTACACCTACATGAACAAGGACCCTTATTGGTTTACTTTATTCCATATTAAACCTATACAATATTTTCTCAACACATTTCCTCTGAGTTAACAAAAAATTCTTACTTTTCCAATCACTTTTCATTTCCATGCCCAAAATGAAATTTGCAACATGAATATCCTTCATGTCAAATTTAGAAGACAATTGAGTTTTCACATTTTGGATGATATCTTTTACGTTTCGAATTAGAAACATATCATCCACATACAAGACCAAATAAATAACATGATCACCAACTAATTTAAAATATACATAATGATCTTCTTTGTTCCTTGTGAAGCCAAGTCCCAAAATATAAGTATCATTCTTTTATAAAACATCCTTGGTGATTTATTTAACCCATGCAAGGACCTTTTCATCCTATGTACCGAGTCTTTATTTATATTTACTAGAAATCCCTATGGCTACTTCATGTAAATTTCCTCGTCAAAATCCCCATGTAGGAATGTTGTCTTTGTAGCTGTAACATCCCTTGGTTAAAAATCCATGTAATAAAGTTAATAAATGAAAAATAAGATCAAGTTCATGGGACACGTATTCCAAGATGAATGTTGGGGAAAACATCTACTATGGGTGTTTATTTGGTTTATTATGGCTAAGAGGAAATTGTAAAATGCAATGGAAAAGGCTTTAGAAAGGAAAAGAGGCATTATTTGGCATTTATTTATGAAAAATAATGGAAATTAGGAGAAAAGGAAGGTGAAAGGTCACAGGTTGCATGTGAGGAGGAAAATGAAGGAAAAATAATGGAAATTGAAGAAAATAGAGGACTCATTGATAAAAATGCTTCTGAGGATCAGTTCACAACTTTTTGTCAGTTTAGTTTTGGAGCTATCTCTCTATTGTCTCTATTCTCTCACACTTTTGCATACTTAGATCATTATTCGATCACTCTAGCATTAGAGAAAGGAAAGCAAAGGAAGGACAAGTAAGGAAAAGGAAAGTAAAGATTAAGCAAGGAAGAGTTGGATCAAGTGGGTATAGTAGTATTAAATGCAGGTATCGATTGGCATGTATGATTTCCTTGCTATTTTTGGTGTGCATGTGTATTTGGTTCTATTGTTGTCATTGGCATGGATTTTTCCAGCTGTGATAGTGATTTTCAGCCTTGCCTTGCCATTTTAGGATAGCCATAGGGTGATGGGGTTCTTTCATTTGGTTGATATGGATTTTCGGATGGTCTCAAAACTGAGGCAGTCTCAAGAAAAATCACAAGGCCTAGGAATCTCTAGACTAGTAAAGGTGGGATTGCGTTAAATCCTAGTTGTGTATACCCTCGTTGGGCCTAGGAATCCTCAACCGATAAATTGTGGGATATACGGTAAAGCCTAGAGGGTGGACACAGACAAATTACTCATGATTTAGGTGGAGAGATCTGGAGGCATCCATGCTTGTATAGGCCTAGTGATCCATGGACCAATATATGGTGAGATTGCGATAAATATTGGTAGTGTATGTTTCTTGTTTGAGCCTAGGAATCCCTTGGTGGGATACACAGTAAGGCCTAGTCATATAGATGAGGGCTTGGGCCTAGGAATCTTTGACCAACATATGGTGAGGTTGTGGTATAGCCTAAGGAAGCACTGGTTTTTTTGTAATGGGTCCCACATTTATGCTTGGAATATGGCACCGGGGTGATTGGTGGAAGTCCCTGACTTGGTTAGCTTTTGGATATGTTAATAAGAGCTATTTTCCTCTTGCGTATTATGTGTAAATGTACTTATTATTATGTGGCTTTAATGGTTGTTGTATCATTGATCTTTCTCTGGTTATATGTTGGTTATAAGTATGGTTTTATGATAGACTTGAACTATGGCACTCATCATTAATGAATAATGAATGAATGACCTAATAGATGATAATTCATCTATTGTGAGAGGGCATCAGACATTCTTGACAAATCTCAGATAAGTATGAGGTATTATGTATGTCCATATGTGTTTTTATGACCTGTACATTACATGTTCATGATGTGTTTGATGAAATCTTATCATGGTTAGGATGAGTCAAGTCGGGTCCTTATTCAATTTTTGCATTAGAGGCCTTGGCTTCTTGTTATTTATATGTGATTTATGTGTATGCATGGTGATGGTATTATTGTAGTTGTGTTCTTGTAACATCCCTTGTTAAAAAAATCATGTAAAAAATGTATAAGACCACGATCATGGGACATGTATTCCAAGTTGAATGGTGGGAAAAACATCCTTGTGGGTGTTCACTTCAATTTATTATGGCTAAAGTAAATTGGCAAAGGCTTTGGAAAGGCATGAGGAATTTATTGGCATTTTATTTATGAAAATGATGGAAATTAGGAGAAAAGTGAGGTGAAAGGTCACATATTGCATGTGAGGAGGAAAATGAAGAAAATAGAGGCCTCATGGATAAAAGAGCTTCTGAGGATCAACTGGAAAGACTTGGTATGTTATGTTTTGGAGCACTCTCTCTATTCTCTCTATCATACTCTTGGACACTTAGAGTTTTCTTGGAGCACTCTTGGAGAGCGTGTCGTACTTGGAGTTTTGGAGCAAGAAAGCACAAGAGGAGATCGGGATCAACATCTACAGTGGGTTTTTCTTGTAGGTACCTAGTTGCATGTATATTTTCCTTACTAGATTTGTCATGCATGGCATATGCATGTGGTTTATTGGTCATGATTTGTTATTGGCATGGAGGATTTCCTAGATTGACAGTGGATTTTCCTATCCTTTCCATTTCCTGGATAGCCATGGTGTTGTAGATTTATTATTTTATTTTTCTGGTTAGTTATCATGTTTCCTTGAGCTTGAGTTGAGTTACTAGTTCTTGGAAGCCCTGGTTGGATAAATGCTCTGGAAGCCTTGTAATAACTTGGGTTGAGTTACTAGTCCTGGAAGCCTTGGTTGGAAAAACACTCTAGAAGCCCTTGGTGGGTTGAGTTACTATTCCTGGAAGCCCTGGTTGGAAAAACGATCTAGAAGCCCGACAGTAGGTGTGCATTGAGTTACTAGTTCTCAAAGCCTTGGTTGGAACAAACACTCTGTAGCATTGGAAGGCTTGGGTAGAGACCAATCTAATCATGGTTTTGTGATGTCTAACCATGAGGTGGGATCACTATTTGATGGGTTGAGGTGGTTTGGCCTCTGGAAGCCCTAGATGGTTTTGATTAATGTGTTTTATGAGATCCCGCATTCATGCTTGGAATATGGCATGGGGTTGATTGGTTGAAGAGAGATTTGGCTCAGCCAATCTATGGTTGGGTGGAACATGGTAGTCTCGTACTTGGTTTTCTTTTTCATTCATCAATAAGAGGTTCTATCCTTGGTATCTTATGTGTAAATTTATTGATTTATATATGGATTCTATGGTTGATGTGTCATTGATATTTTTGTTCTTATTATGTTGTTTATAAGCATGTTTTATGACATTGATGATGTATGGATCTCCTCATGTTTTGATTTGTAAATGAATAAAAAATGTATCTATGACCTAATAGATAATAATTCATTTAATGATATAACAGAATAATGATTCTTAGAGATTCTCTGATAAGTATGAGACCCCTATGCTTAGCTTTGTTGTTTACACATGTAGATTACATATTTGTGATATGTTTGACGAAATGTTTGTCATGGCTAGTAGGGGTCCAATTAAGGGTTTGTTAATTAATTTCATTTGTATTATTATTTTGTTGTTATCTTTTTGTTTTGCAGGTATCATTGAATTTTGGGCAGTGACCTGGGCTCTAGACCTAAAAAAGTGGCTCAAATCACGAGGACATTGGCATAGATCTGAGCAAAATAGTCCCCAGACACTAACATACCATGTTGTGAGAGCGTCTAGAGCATTCTAGAAGATGGCATGCCCATATCATGGGAGGGTCCAGGGGTTAATTGGTTTAAAAACTCAGTGGGCCCCAAGGGCTAGTTACTTGAGTGTTTGGGATGGTTCCTAGGAGTCATGTAGCTGATGTGGAAGGTCTTTATGTTTTGCTTCTATCGATTCCACTTCCTCAAGGTCACATAGGAGATTAAATCCCATCATAGTAGCCTCTCGTCACATGTTTACCTCGATTGGTCTGTAACTTGTGTAGCGGGAGGAGGGAATTTTAGAGTGGCATTAGAGCATGGTTCACCCATTAGACTAGATGGGATGTGTGTTGGTCATGCATTCATGTCAGTTTTGTATGTGTTCCTTAAGCTTGTAGTCCATGTTCTTATTGCATTTGCATGGTGCTGATCATTGTTGTAGTGATGTCTCCATGTGAAGGTTGATAGTGTTGTTGTGGGATGTGTTGTCATGAGTGTATGGTTGTATATGCATTTTTTATGCATGTAGGTGTCTATATGTTGTTATGCATGCATTGTCATGGTTATGGTTATACATGTACATTAGGTCAAACATGCATTGTGATTTCGTTGTATGCAATTAGGTCACCATGATGATATTGTTAAGTTATGATGCTAATGTGTTTCCTGAGATAGAGTAGGAGATGCAGATCATCAAAGTGAAGTTGCAACATTGGACCTCGAGGAAAGAGCATGTCACTATGCAAGTTTACATGTTGGATATGAAGGTATGTAGGTTGAGTATTGCTATATGCGCATGTGTCGGATAGTCATGAATGATAGTAATAGGTGGTTTTATGCATTGCTATTGTTGTTTTAGTTTAGATAACTTGATGATTATGTCATATGTTGTTGATGGGTATGTTATAGGTTAACTTCTTGTTGTTATATGATAGGTATCTTAATGATTAGGTTATATGTCGTTGATGAGCATGTTATATGTTAACTTGTTGTTGTTATATGTTAGTTAATGATTAGAGTTATTTCATTTAAGATCTTGATGTTATATGTATTGTGTTAACCTGGATTGGCCTATGCAGATGGTTATGGTTACGATATTCAGGTATGATTCAAGTTATTTGTGACATTGTGTTACATGAGTTTATGATCTGAATATGTTAGCTAGTGACTATTATGGATATCATGACCTTATTTATGTTTGAGTTGATATGTTGTGAAGTTATATAGTGCTAATCTAGATTGATTGTGCCAATAAGATAACCTCCCCTGAGATACATTAAGGTATGAGTTTTCTTATGTCGTCTATTTGGTGTTTGAATGTTTGACTATGTCATTTATTTGGTGTTGGAGTGTTTGGTGTCTATTACGTCATCTATCTGTTGTCTAAATGTTTGTTTATTTGAATGATATGAGTATGTGATTATAATTTTTCTTACCGAAATGATCTTGTTTTAAGATGGTTGTACTAATACATATGTGTTGAGACAACTGATATTTACTTGAGTGTAAGTAGGTGATAGTTGTAGCATTATGTATTATGACTGATGAATGTGAGTTGATTATTGAGTATGACATGGTAGTTAGAATTGGTAAAGGTTGATTTCAAATTAATATACATGATGTCTTGATCTTTGGAACGTGAGACTGACATGTGTGAGCAGTTGCAGGGCAACATGCCTAGTATTAGCTTGACAAGGTGATAGTTGATGTGTGTATATAACTAATAGTTGGGTGATGTGGCAATTCATAGTAAGACTCAATTGCAACAAGGAAAAGATAAAAGAAAGGAATTGGGTGAAAAATCCTTTGGCTATGTTTGGAAACTACAATTCCAAATGAATAAGTGATTTGCGTACAAGAATCCTTCTTAACCTTGAATTTTTCTAACGTTATGAGGATATGTGTTTTATTCATGAATATGTATTTAACCATTATAACAATTTGTTCTAGTTATGGCTAGATTTGTCAAAGGATTGGAGTCCCTTGAGAGATGGCGTGGATCTGTTTAGTTGCAAGCAACGTGATTCGCACAACAAGCTAAGGTAACTAATGTATTGTTATTTTTATTTATGCATCGATAGTTATGTGTTTATGGAAATATGATGTAGGGTATTGCATGGAAAAGTGACTACAATGAAATTCTAAAGAAGACTCAGGTTGATATTTCCTTTGGAAGCATTGGGAACCATGGGATTGAGTCATGGTGTTTGTTGCCAGTCTTGTTCTTTCAATGTTTTGTGATTTACTTGTGCTTGATTTGAGATTTTATTTGTGTCTTGTAAATGTCCATGCCATTTTGGTTGTGGTGTCGCATTGTTATTGGTTTTCATGGTTTTCTTCTTATTTGCATTTTCTCTTTCCTTTTATGTCTTGAGGGTATTGGGAATTGGTTGGGAAAGAGGAAAGTTAATGGAACTCAGCGTGAGCGGAATGAAACCTAGCAAGTAATGCAAGATCTAAATGAAGCTCAATGCATGAGTAAAGTAATTTGAAGGTAAAAATATGACAATCGGTTGGATTGGTTTGGTCCATTGGTGTACATGGACAGTAGCAGTACATTTACGAGAAAGGTAGTAGGAAAGGTGAAGTAAATGGATCTGAGGTGTCAGATGTGTTGGCTATGTCAGGAACGATTGTTCTCAATGTTGTGCATGGTGTGCATAGATAAAGGGAGTTCTCTTAACCTTGACCTTATGTTATCTGGTAATTAGGCCAATAGGCCTTCCTATGCATCAACAATCGTCTACACTTTTACCCTGCTCCGTTTGACCAGGTGAGACACTTTCAACCGTTGATTTGAAGTGTTCAATTCATTATCCCTTGCCGCACATCGCATCTGGCAAGCATGTACTACACTTTGACTGCTTTTTCCAAATGTCGTTGAGTTGCCTTCTTTTCACCTCTGAGTTCTGCTATGCATTGAAACACTTCTAGCAAGCCTCAATCCAAATCCTCCTGCGCTCTCTGTTCATTAAGAAAAATGAGAAACTTCTAGGATGTGGATATCATACCCAGGGGATCCATGAGCATCATGCGAGAAAGCCCTACTGCTGCCATTGTCAAATTCAAGGCCGGAAGTATCGAGCCGGCCCATCACCATACCTTTGGGCATGATCTTCTTGTTGTGTCTGGGTCGAAGAGAGTGTGGAATATCACTAAGGATCAGTGCTTAGATTTGGGCCCTGGGGATTATCTCTATACTCCTCTGCCTAATGTGCACAGGGTGCAGTATTTCATGGATACTGAGTTTTTCATCAGATGGGATGGGCACTGGGATATATTTCTGGATGAGGATTTGCCCACAGTAGCCGATCACATTAAGAAGAATGCAGAGGAATCCAAATAGCTGTTTTTTCATGTGCATAGAAGCTCATATGTAGGTGCAAGCAATAAGTTAATTTCATGGTACTATGTTGTTTAAAGTTTCTGTAGTTTATTGTCTAGGGATGGATTCTGTATGTTATTTCCTAAAATTATGTTCAGGTCTTTTATATATATAATAATTAAACTATATATTCAAATTTTGCCTAATACCCTTTGTGATGTAAATAAATTTCAATGAACATCAAACTATTCTCATAATTTGCATGGATTCTCGCAACATATCGTCGGCATGTTTTTTTTCCCTTCAATTTTGTGATTCCTTCCTTCTGGTCGAGGAAGGTTCCAGACCTTCACATCTTACCTGAGCTCAGGTAAGGTCCTAGTTGTGAGCTTTTCTCAGTCAAAGAGAGGGCCTTACTCGCTTGAATAAAGGTAGCTCACCCAAAATTTTCAAGACCTTAATTGACCTTGAGTTATTTTATTTTTTCTCAAGAGAAGTAAGGTGTCGAGTGGGCATGGGGACTGAGTTGTGAAAAATTTCACGCCCTGTTGAAGGTAGTCTATGAAGGTACCCTACTCTATTTGATCAGGTGAGACACTTTCAAATATTGATTTGAAGTGTTCGATTCATTATCCCTCACCGCGCATTGCATCTGGCAAGCATGCACTACACTTTGACTGCTTTTTCCAAATATCGGTTGAGTTGCCTTCTTTTCACCTCCGAGTTCTACTGTGCATTGAAACACTTCCAGCAAGCCTCAATCTGAATCCTCCTACGCTCTGTGTTCATTAAGAAAAACGAGAAACTTCCAGGATGTGGATATCATGCCCAGGGGATCCATGAGCATCGTGCGAGAAAGCCCTACTGTTGCCATTGTCAAATTCAAGGCTGGAAGTATCGACCCAGCCCATCACCATACCTTTGGGCATGATCTTCTTGTTTTGTCTAGGTCGAAGAGAGTGCGGAATCTCACTAAGAATTAGTGCTTCGATTTGGGCCTCGGGGATTATCTCTATACTTCTGTGCCTAATGTGCACACGGTGCAGTATTTCACAGATACTGAGTTTTTCATCAGATGGGATGGGCATTGGGATATATTTCTGGATGAGGATTTGGCCACAGCAGCCGATCACATTAAGGTGAATGCAGAGGAATCAAAATAGGTGTTTTTGCATGTGCATAGAAGCTCATATGTAGGTGCAAGCAATAAGTTAATTTCATGGTACTATGTTGTTTAAAGTTTTTGTAGTTTATTGTCTAGGGATGGATTTTGTATGCTATTTCCTAAAATTATGTTCAGGTATTTTATATATATATAATAATTAAACTATATATTCAAAGTTTGCCTAATACCCTTTGTGATGTAAATAACTTTCAATGAGCATCAAACTATTCTCATAATTTGCATGGATTCTCGCAACATATCGTCAGCAAGTTTTTTTCCCTTCAATTTTGTGATTCCTTCCTTCTGGTCGAGGAAGGTTCCGGACCTTCACGTCTTACCTGAGCTTAGGTAAGGTCCTCGTTGTGAGCTTTGCTCAGTCAAAGAGAGGGCCTTACTCGCCTGAATAAAGGTAACTCACTCAGAATTTTCAAGACATTAATTGACCTTGAGTTATTTTATTTTTGCACAAGAGAAGCAAGGTGCTGGGTGGGCGTGGGGGCTGAGTTGTGCAAAATTTCACGCCTTGTTGAAGGTAGTGTATGAAGGTGTGAAGAGAAACATGATGGGCATGGGAATTTCACTCCCTCAAGATGGTGGGGTTTGGTGAATTGCACTCCTTCAAGATGTAGTATCATTCTATATATGTATATTATATTTATAAAATATATTAATAATAATATCATGGTTTCTAATGGAATTAACTTTTTAATAGCAATATATCAACATGTTTTCTAATATTATGTTTTGACTTTCTAAATGCAATATACAATTATGGTTTTCAATGAAATATGTTGGTAGGGGATAATCATGGTGGTTATTGCCTTGGTCACTAGCAAGCTTCATATATGCTTTGCCATCTATAGAGGTTTCTTGATTTTGGATAATTAACTTAACCTCTTGATTTTGGGTAATTAACTTATTCTAAAATGAAATAAGACATTCAATGTGTTCCTTGTAATATAGATATAAACAAAACATCTAAAGAAAAGTAATTGCACAGTGATCCAGTCCAAGAAAACAAGGTTTTCCACAAACCAATTAACTCTTCTAGAAAAATTCAACAATT
>APFE030587632.1:0-12339 GCA_000404065.3 Pinus taeda | reverse complement strand
TATGTATATGTATATGTATATGTATATGTATATGTATATGTATATGTATATGTATATGTATATATGTATATATGTATATATGTATATATGTATATGTATATGTATGTATGTATGTATGTATGTATGTATGTATGTATGTATGTATGTATGCATTTCATGTCTGACAGGGTCATCATGGATCATGGTTATTTAATGCTAATGTTTTTATGTATATATGTATGTCATTATCTGATAGGATCGTGATTGTTTAAAGCGGATATTTATATGTATATATGTATGTATCTATGTCACTATCCGATAGGGTTGTCAGGGATCATTCTAGTGGAGGAGGGATTTCTTATGCAGGTGGATGACATGACAAGGTTCCTGGTCTTATGGGGAATGAAGTGGGGAGAGTAGTCATGACAAATATACAAGGTCAATATCATATGGATATGAATTAATATTGTATGCTTGTATTATGCCTATGTTTATGTTATGACAGGTAACTCTGAGGGATACATTAGCTGAATGAAATCAATGTGGTATGTAACATGTTGGGACAAACATGGATAAGATACTAGAGGAAAGGATGCTTGGTAAAGACAATGTGGTTTTGGACGTGTGATACTACTGTTGTGCATATGGTGTATATGTTGAACATGTTGCATATGAGATGTTGTGTGCATGCGATGTTGTGTATATATAGTGTGTGTACATGTTGTTTATGCAATGTCATGTACATGGTGCTATAGATAGTGTTGTGCGAATATAGCATGTGATACTACTGTTGTGCATATGGTATATATGTTGAACATGTTGCATATGAGATGTTGTGTGCATGCGATGTTGTGTATATATAGTGTGTGTACATGTTGTTTATGCAATGTCATGTACATGGTGCTATAGATAGTGTTGTGTGAATATAGCATGTGCAGTATTGGGTATAAATGGGTGTACACATTGGATATGCAGTGTTCTGTACATATTGTATTATGTGCATGATGGATATGTGGTGTTGTGTGCATATGGTGTTGTGCACATGTTGGAAATGCAATGTTGTGTATATAGGGTGCTATGTAAATGTTGTATATGCAGTGCTATGTAAATATGATGTTGTGTGCATGTTGCACATGTGGTGTTATGTACATATGGTGTTGTGTGCATGATTATACAAGTGGTATTGTGGGCATGTGGTGTCATGTACATGTTGTACATGTGGTGTTGTGTGTAGGTGGTGTTGTGTACATGTCATGCATATGGTGTCATGTACATGTGGTGTTGTGTTCATGTGCATGTGGTGTTTTGTATGTTTGGCATTGTGCACACGTTGTACAGATGGTACGATGTACATGTTGTGCAGGTGGTGCTATGTACATGTGATATTGTGCATACATTGTGCAGTGGTGTTGTGTATAGGTGGTACTGGTGTACATGTGGTATTGTGTGCATGTCATGCATGTTGTGTTGCGGGTATGCGGTACTATGTATGTGCATTATGTAGTTGTGGTATCGTGACATGTGTACTCATTGTGTTGTACTTTGTGTAGCACATGTAGTGCGTTGTGTTGTACCCAGGTGTAGGTACATGTATTGAGTGGTGTTGTACATCGGGTATAGATGTATTGTATTTTCTTGTAAGTTGGGTGTAGGTACATGTATTGTGTGGTATTCTACATCAGGTATAGATGTATTGTGTAGTGTTGTGGTGAGCTCCAGTGTTGCAGCAACAATGTTGCAACTCCTGGGACTCCCTTCTTTACTTTTATCAACCTGGTAGTTCGTAACAAACTTAGAAGCGACGGTGCTGTATGCACAAGTACTAGCTCTTGCCGCAACTGTCACTTGGTCAACTGGCACAAGTCTGCTAGGGGCTCAAACCAATTTCTATGAGCTCTGAGAAGAGGTTGATTAACTGATGGATGGAAGCTAGCTCGAAGGAAGCTAATCTATCTGCAGAAAGAAACTGAAAAGCTGAAAGCAAACGCAAACCCTAGCAAACCCTAATCTTACCAGCTAACCCTACTGATGCAAGCTACTGGGAGAGATGCCATTGACTTCTAAGAGGATGCAATGCATATATCTAAGCTATGTCTACAGCAAAATCTGAGAGAACCATCTTTTTGTATTTTTGAATAAGTTGTTAGAATTATTATGCATGCGATTTTTAATTGTTTTTTACTATGCAGAGGTGGATTGGCGAGAGGAAATTCTTGGAAGAGGTTGGGAAGGTTTAGAGAGGGCCTAAGGGGTCCCTAGCACCCTTCCTGAGAGTTTCACAGAGTTTGGACTTCCAGAAACCGCCTTCGTGAGCTTCTACAGGGAATCTGCAGGGGTTCTACAGGATGTCTGGAATTTCTACAGGATGTCTGTAATTTTCTACAGGATGTTCAGAAATGGGATTTTAGAGCATGGATGGAGGGAAAAGGGTGGAGGAATGAGTATGGAGGTGAAATAGAGGTGTAGGGGAGTTCAGGACTTGGAGGACGGAGTTGAGGAGTGGCGCAGATGGTTAGATTTGTTCAAGGAAGGATGAAACAGTGTTGCACAAGAAGATGAGAATCATGGCAAATAAGCGAATGAGGCAAATGCAAGGTAAGGGTTCTAAGTGAAGGATGAGACAGGTAGGTTGGATGGAGTATGAGCAGGTAAGGAGGGGTAACAGGTACTCTGCAAGTGGCTTTTCAAACTGAACCAACAAACTCTAATAAAACCTATGACCTAATTACGTTACTCTATTCTGACCTAAGTAACAGCAAAAGGAAATGAACAACAGTTTATTCGAAATGAAGTGCATGAAATAACTTATGCAACGAAGCAATCATCAACTGAAGCATTTAAACACTACTAATATCATCATCTACGAATGAGGATTCCAACACTAAGAATTGCATGACAAAGCAAAAGAGTGTTTTTGTTGGCAGCAATGTCACCTTTGTCCCAGTTCACAATCCCACTGAGGGAGAGGTGAGATCAGAGGTGCTTGATGGCCTTTTTCTGTAGATATTCCTTGTTACTAATCTATCAACTAAATATGAGCATGCAAAATGCTATCTGATCATTAACCATGACCTATGTAATCAGCAAGTTGTTAATCTACTAAATAGAAATTATTTTACAAAGACACAAATAAAACAGATAACAATACATGAAGGAGGCCTTGGCTCTTAGGTTGGGCCCAAACCCAAGAGCTATAGGCTCCTATAAAAAAAAACTCAGAGCTGATGCCAAATAGATCTGCTTCTCATTATCATAAAATAATCATCACAAGAAAGTTATACAACAGTAGCTACAAGAAAACTAGCTGGAAAAATGACAGCACTCTAGTGCAAAATTACAATCGTTCCAAAAGTAAACTATGAAGGCTGATGCCTTCTTATTTATACACTACGAGGGGCCTAGCAGCCCTCCTAAATTCAAGGGACTCGGTTGTTTCAACTGCAGTAAATAGTCACTCTTTCCAAAGCTGCTTAGCTGCCTTTAAGATTCGTTTTGGTGGCCTGTTGAGCTCGGAGTTTGAGGGTGGAGATTTCGAGGAAGGGTCATTTAATGCCAAAGACAACCCCCCTACGAATCCTCACCTCAAGCTTGGCTATCACCTATCCCATGATTCCTTGGTTTTGCTCCAAAACTTGTCCAAAAAACCTGAAATAACCACGCATTAGCCTCCCTAGTAGAGTGACCACCCTTATTCGTTCAAACAACATAAACATACTAAAAAACATGCATAATCTATGAAAAATGGAGGATTGAACAAGGAAAATTAGGCAAAATGAGCCCAATAAGTTACCAAATTCGGGGCTCATCATGTTATATGCCAGATGTAGGTACATGTATTGTGTGACCGTGTTGTACATCGGGTATAGATGTATTGTGTTGTGTTGTACACCGGGTGTATGTACATGCACTATTTGGTGTTGTACATTGAGTATAGATGTATTGTGTTGTGTTGGTGTTGTACATTGGGTATAGATGTATTGTGTTGTGTTTTACGCCAGGTGTAGGTACATGTTTTGTGTAGTTTTGTACATCGAGTGTAGATGTATTGTGTTGTGAGGTATGTCAGGTGTAGGTGCATGTATTGCATGGTGTTGTATGTCATGTGTGGTTGTGTGTGTGTGATGTGTAGAAATTTTGAATAAATTTAACACATATTCAATGGAGATTATCCTGATCATGTACTACTACAGAAAACATACAAAATACATAAGCTCCTCTACGTTGATCATCAATATAGCAGCATCAATAACAATAAAACATCAAGAGCATTCACACATTAACACAGTATGTATCCCGGGGAAAGCATCTCGCTAAAAACCCTAACTATTTGTATATTAATGATTGAGTCATGTAACATTACACAGCATAATACTTCTCACAAGTATCTCCACATCTGTTACACATAATACAGCTCAGATCTGAATCAATCACTGGCTCAAATCTCCTCCGCTGCTTGCCTGCCTCCACTGCTTAATACCTACATGAGAATGAATGATAATGGCTCAAGAAAACTCGTATTTACTTGGAAAAATCACATGAGCACAAGCTACAATGTGGGCAAATATGTGGGAAAACTCATTGGCATACTCAATCCCTTGATTGTGCAAGATCTGGTGCACAACTATAGTCATAACTGATAGCAATCTGATTCTCTAACACCTGTCCCTGCTGAACTGAACATGCACTGACATGCAACTGAGTTAACTGATGTATTCTATAGTTGCATTATGAGTTAATAACTTGTGAATTAATTAATAACTAATTCACCCAACTCATCTCTAGTCTATTTTCCAGTTAGACTAAATACAACCAGTTTAACAAAGCTAAACTGAACACAACTCCATCAACTGCACCTCCAGTCCACTAAACTCAACTCATTTGAGTTCTAACTGAAGTCCTGCATGCACATATTAGTCATCCCATAGGTAACCACATATTTCCTTCTGGGATCTACATGTACCACATCTGTAGCTCATCCTGAAGTGCTCCAAGAGAATAAGAGAAAGTTTATAGTCTAAATATTATTATGAGCTAATAATATTTGACTGTTCTATATTTAGACTGAACAGTCACTCCGCTGTGATCTAAAAATAGAAGTCCATCTATTTTTCCCAACTTGATCAATCATCCATAAACAACAACCTGCAATCCATAGACATGATCCATATGTCTAAAAATAGACATAGTCTAAAAATATACTTGCGCCAAAAATAGCCTGCGGGCCCACTTAGTGAAGGCGACTCCTTTCCACTAAGCTCCATCATCTTGTTGCAATCTCAACAAGCATTTCTTGTTGCACACTTTTCAACATAGGCATCACAGGGTCATCCACTGGCTGTTAGGTTTCACTAAATGTTGCCAATATGCTTCCCAGTTTAACCTGGTTGTTTGCCTAATTTCTTTTGATATTTCTTTTGTTGCCTACCTCCATTATAGTTCAAGTTGTTTTGCATTAGGAAGAAAACCCGAAATGGACTCTACCACAAGGTTGGAACTATGTAAATTTTCATTAATATTTTTGATAACACTGTTTGCGGTTGTTACTGTATATGTTGTTTCCTTTTCTACCTCTCTAAGCTGAGAATCCCAGTTTGCAAATAAGATTTCTTTGTGTGACTCTTCTAGTTTAGGTAGGCTGGCCTTTCTCCCATCTTCTGAATTCTACCAGTTTATGAAGTTAGAGATGTTTTTCAATACTTCATCATACTCAAGTCTCATTTCTATGACTTGACTCGTCAATTTGTCACTTGTTTTGCAATAAGAATTCCATTGCGAAATTTTCTAGCATAATAGTTCCTTTTGGTGCATCAACTAAGAGTTAAAGCCAAGCGCTTCAGTAATAAACTAATAAATTTTTGGATCATCATTATGTAGATTATTTATTCCTTGTATTTGTGCTTCCTTCTCTGCTAAGCTAGCTTGATGTTTTATTTGCATCTGCTCAAACTCTTGTTGAAGCTTAGCTAACCTTGTCTCTACTTGCTGGTCAGATTTTGCTTGCTATAATTGTTGGTCAAGTGACAAAAATTGATCTTCTTTTTCCTTAAGCAACATTTTCACCTTTGTTTCTTTCTCGATGGTCACTGTAGCATTGGCAGCTGCAAATTGTGACAGTCTAGTAAGGTTGGCAGATAGGTCGATGGGTGGGTCTTTCTAGACAACATCAATTGGTTCGTTATCAGGGGTAGTAACAGCAGTAGAATCCAACTTCCTTTTCTTCCTTTGTATTTTAACAACTGCTTTATGTTGTGGGCTATAAAACACATCTAGAGGGGGGATATCCTCAATTCTCAAAAACATCTCAGACGTGGGAGTAACATGGATATGGTATACCTCTTGAGTATTTACAGTGTCCTTTGCTGTAATTTCTTGAGTTGCTTTCAGTTGTGGAGTTTTCAAATCTGGCGTTTATTCCTTTGTATGGAGCATTTTATTAAACTTGTCCCATTCTTCCTCTAAATCAATCACCATGGGTTTTATTGGTTGGGTGGAGGTGGAATGGATTTTAGCCTATTTGCTAGCTGAAGTTTTCTCAGTTGTCTTTTCTATATATTAGGTTATATATTTTTCCGACTCCTTGCTTCTGCTTTTCCCATTTTGTGATTACTTCTATGAATCCCTGGTAGACTTCTCTTGGAATTCTACTCTAGAATCAGTTTTAGAATTTTCTTTGGAATCAACTTCTAGAATTACACTGGGAGTAGGCTCCCTTATTGGTTCAATCAATAATTGGTCCAATGGGACCTTCATTAGCCTCCTTTCTTTGCACTCATAAAAGGTTTCAAGATCTTCACGGTCAAAAAGTAATTATGCCATATGCTTCACCTCTATGAAGGTGTTCATATGTAAGAAGATGTCATCAAATGCATCTTCCTCATTACTGAATACTTTTATTTTTACCATGGTGGTAAAGTCTTTGACAATGTTGAATGGGTCATATTGCCTTCCTAGGGATTTAGGAAACTTCATAGATAACATAATCTCTGCTTCTTTGAATGCATGCCCTAGGTCATGTAATGCAAATGCTCCACACTATAAAGGGAATGTAGGCCAAATGGTTTTTGTTTTATTCCTTTAATGTATTGCTCATCCCTCCCTCACTAGTTGTTTCATAGGCTATCTCTCTAGCCATCAATTTGTTTGAAACATAGTATGGGAGGACATGAGGGGAGGTAATGCTGCCAAATGCTCTGATATACGTGAATGTTTCCTCCCCAAACCATCTGACCACTGGGAGGATATCTACCTCAGCTTCTTTGGAAAACCTGAGGGCATCTCGATTATAAAGCTATTTGTGGATAGGGAGCATGACTCCATGACAAATTTTGTAAAAATGTGGTTGAAACTAAGATTCCCACATGTATTTATGGTATATGTGAATGGGAAGTGGATTTTGGACAATCCACTTCCATCCCATGATAAGAAATTTCAAACCAAAACAAATTGCATCCATTACATAGACACTCATAAAAAATGGAGGGTAAACCCTCAAAGCAACACTTATTTTCCTTCTATACTCCATTATTGTTCTTGCGGAATTATCAAACAGAATTTGTGCCAAATTCATTATAGTTGCATTTATGACTCCATCTATTAATGACAGCCACTCTGGGGAGAATTTAGTGATATCGGGTTTGCCAAATAGTCTACATATCATGGTCGCTACAAAACTATGAGGGGGACAACTAGACGCAGTAGAGTACATACCATTCTTGTCTTTTTTGATTTTTCCCTCATTATTTGACCAGGTTCAGGTGCAGTCTGCTGGGTCCTCATTCTCTTTGGAAACATTCTCGACAAACTGCTTGTTGTAGATGACTTGTGGCTTTGTTAGGTGGTACATAAGCCACAGGTTGTCTGGGGTAAAAGATCCCATAACCTCTTGGCTTCTTGTCTTTAATTCTCTGCTTGGGATGTTGGCTTCATCAATAACCCATTTAACCATGTCTATGTAAGGGATTATTTTTGGACTTGCAGCTATGTGATGCAAAAATGAGTATGTTGTCTCAAATATGTAGGCGTTTGAGGAATCACATCCGTCTGTGACCTTCGTTTCCATAATCCTCGGTTTCTCTTCTTCTAGTATATTATAAATGGCTTCCCACGTAGATGTTCCTCCCTCTCTGCTACATGTAGTATCCATAAATAGAGGAGTCATTTCTGATTTTTCAGAGACAACTACCTTACCTTTCTTCCCCATTGCTCCCAATGATTTGCTCTATGGATTTTTCCTGAAAGTGAAGAACAACACCTATCGGATACACAAAGATGAAAATGAACATGAAATGGAATAATGCAGATAACTTGTAAAGGTGACAAGAAAGGAGTTTTATTCGAACACACGTAAGAAGATATCATATCACGTTAAATGGCTTTTCACACATAAATGTAGTTAACTCTTACTAAATGCCCACTAATGCTTCGTTCTCTCTTAGATTTATTGCTCATAAATGTCTACATCGTAATTCGGGAAGAAAGCTTCTAGGGTGGTGACCCTTTGAATTGCAATTATGGATATTTTGCAATTTGCAAAGCAATATCACAGATCACAATATCACATTATGCCTTTTCTCTTTTCTTACCCTCCCTTGCATTTCTGCGAGATGCGAGATGTGAGCCGCTCATTTATTGTCTCTAGACATAGCTACTTGTTAGGTTTTTCTATGTAAATACCTTTTTTAATAAGTGGTGGACCTAAACATTTATTCGTAATATATCCAAGAAGTGGGTCTGGGTCTTGATCACATTTCGCAATATCAAGTGATGGTAAGTTTGTGGTGTTCTCTTAAATTCTAGAAATGTGATGTGGTAAAGGTTACGATGCCATCGCAGTTTCGCATTTCACTTGTTTTGAGATAACCTTTTAAGGTGGGCTCTTCATAAATAGCAATATGCGATACAAGACTTGGTTTTGACGAGAAAAGCTTTAGGACTTCGTTTATATCAAAAATACGATAGTTTCGAGGTATAAAGCATGGAGTCCTCTTTTAATTGTTTTTCACTAGATTTGGTGGGTTAGCAAGGTTTTTGATTATGCTTAATCATGCGATACGTGGGAAGGCATGCATTTGGTAGTTCTTTTGAAAAAGGGGTTTGATTGATATCTTGCTTTATTCCAGAATTAAATAAGAAAAATGCATAAATGCTAAGTTTATTTTTGGAAGGATTTTTTAAAGGGTCCCCATTTATTAATGTAATATTAATTACTACTATTAATAAATGGGGGGTTGTTGAAAAACACAACATATTTTCTTACCAAGATCACCCACTTTTGTTCCCAACATGTAGTTCTCTCTTTCACATATTGTAGTGTTGTCTTTGTGCTCATGCCAATGATCATGGTGAATCCACTCTTGCTTCCCATCAAATTCATTTCTCCACTAACCCCTTTGTAGCCTATTTCATGTTGACCACACAACATAGCTAGCCCGCAAGTAAAATAAGTGTGGAATGGGCTTGTACTCCACTTAGGATGCCCATACTCCACCTTCATGCTTACTGTGCAAGCCATTAATTTGTAGTCAAGAAAACTAGTGGCCATTAAATGAACAACCTAAGTTAACCAATTCCTAAGAAACTCATCCTCAAAATTCTGAATCCATGTCCACTCGTCACAACCAATTATTGTGTTTACATTTCCACAATATTTACATGAATTACAAGTCATAATGATAATTACAAGAGGGATATAAAAAATGGTTGTCATAGGGGATATCATGAGGGAGGTGTGAAATCCCCTAGTTAATATTCTTTCATTTCAAATAAATTATAATTAAATTAAAGGGTTGAGATAAAGGGACATGAATTCTAGTTTCTTGAGGAGGGAGATTGATTTAGGAAGGTTTTTTTTAAATAACATCCCTGGTTGGATGAGTTATTTTAAATGGGTTGATTGTGCAATAGATTTTTTTAGTGTCATTTAGTTAAGCCTATCACTAGTGATCAATATGCTCTTACAAGGTGTTGTTAGGGTGTCAAGTCATTTTTTTTGTTGTTTCAGTGAATCTTCAAATAAAAATTTGGTCACTGGTTATTGTGTCTAGGGCATTGCTGCTCCCTTCACTTACTCTTGGTCTTCATGACTCACCATGGTCATTGTCTTCTTTGAGGTATCATATCTTCATTTAAATGTCTTGGGTCATGAAATGGTTAAATTCCTCATTTTAGGTCATGGTCTAGGGTTTTCACTCCATGTGTCATCATGACACCATATGTCAAAACAAAAACATGTCCATCATGAAATTCAGAGGGTAAAGGAATTTAGCATCTTAGGGAAAGAAAAAAAGGTAAAGGTAATGTTTTATTTCAAATAACACAATGCTACGGTACACTACCTCGTCTCATCATTTCTCATAGGGACAATTTTGTTCAAATTATGTTTCTGAGAAAATGGAGAATTATTTTACAAAATTGAAAGAGGTTTTTGTCAATGATAGGCCAAGGAACAAAAAATCCTCCAGTTTATGAACAAGTGTTATAACTTGAGAGAAATGCCAAAACTACACTTGCTACAAGAGAGTTACTACACTTATGGACAATTTTACGTCAAGATAGTTTTTCAGGGATTTGGAGCAGGTGTTGGTAGTGCTTAAGGACTCTATTGTGTAGAAGACATCCTAAGATTTCAAATGGTACCTTCATATCATGATTTATATTAGTGGAAGGCATCCAAAAGTGCTTTGCAAGTTGGTCCTGCACTTTTGTCAGAGACACCCTATTTTTTTGGAGCGACCTTGGGAAAATCATTTTTTCTCCCAGATGGAGTGTCCAAATTACATTCTTGAAGTTTCCATATTGCAGAAGACTTCAATATTTTTCCAACGAGCTATCAAGTCCACAATTTGGATCCGTTTAAGGCCTCCAAAAGTTAGTTACAAGTTGGTGCTGCACTTTTGTGAATTGCACTGCACTTCTGGAAGTGGCGTTGTGCTTCTATGAGCTGTGCTGTGTTTTGGCGTTGCATTTCTGTTAACAGTACTGCACTCAAGACAGAGTGGCCCTAAATATCAGTTTCCATTCTAATTTGTTTCTCTTCTAAGCTATTCAACAAGTAAGTACCATCATCTTACTTTCTCTCTTCTTTTGGCAAAGAAAATGCAAATGGTGAGTTTCGTTCATTTAGGGTTTATATCAATTTCATGCTTCAAAGCTAGTACAAATGGTGGTTTTTGTCAAACAGGACATTTCAAACTTTAATAATTTCCACTTCATACCTCTGTGTATATATAAATCACCATATAATGCACCAATCAACTCATTTACTTTCAATTTACCTCACATTTTCACAAACCCTAGTTCATACTGTTAGCCTCCTGCTACAGCAGGTTACTCATATTTCATGATTGACATTTTTATAGGCCAAATATGTCATACTTTGAATGCTGCAATGCTCCATATTTGCTAAACAGTCACCAAGGAAAGAATGCTACTCAAAGTTCATCTACTGCATTCCAATTTTGAAGAGTCATTCCAGTTTTGTAGAAATTTTCAGCTAAAGGGAGGTCCAAACAGCTTAATCTTGGTCTCCCTAGGTTTCAGTTTCCTGTTTTAGAATATAGAGAATGAAAATCTGTCCAAACAGCTTAATCTTGGCAGATTCTTAGATAGGTAGAGAAACAAAGGAGCCCAACTGCTTAATCTGGGCCCTTGGAAGAAATAAGGGTAGTTTGTAGATAGGAAGGCATAAAAGAAAAAATTGAAATGTTGGGTCTGCAAGTCTAAATGCACCCAAACCAGAAGAAGAAAAAATGTTAGGTAAGTAGGTTGGGTAAGTAGTTTTGAGGTTGCAGAATCTTGATTTCTATTCATTGCCATGTTTTAAAGTATCATCTCTACTCAGGTCACAGTCATCCTTCAGTTTTCATGTGAAGGAGCTCAAATCAGGCATAACTAACTTCCCTTTCTTCCTCTTCCCCAAATCATTAACTAATTTCCCAAAAAAGAGGTCAAGATCTTCTTGATATCTCTTAGTTTCATCATTCTCCATGTCATTATCTTGGGTGAAGATCTGCTTCACTCAAAGAGGATCCATACTTTCTCTATAAGGTTCTATCTCCCCTTTGAAGCCTAAGATTTCTGAAACTTAGTGCTTTCTTGTCATCTCCATATTAACTACTGAAATTATTATTTAACTCCCTCTATTTTCCCCATCCCCCTACTAAAACTATATAGATAATCCCCTTATGTAAATATCCCCTCCCCCTGGTTGAAATATAACCATAAGTACTTCTCTGGGAATTACTAAGTCACCTGGACTTTAGTAAGAACCCTCCTTCTGCATAAATATCCATTCCCAGGTGTTTGGACCCCTTCCAAAGCACTAAGAAAACCCTTTCCAAATGCTAAAAAACCCCCCACGCA
>APFE030587631.1:0-16529 GCA_000404065.3 Pinus taeda | reverse complement strand
TCATTCCAATAGTCCATAGAACAATATTGAAGATTATATGTTACCAGGCATCTCTGAGCCGCATCCTAGGAGAGTTTCCTGGAGTGATAATAGGGAAGTCATGAAGTCAATTCTCCTTGACGCTCTTGGGGTTAGGCCCTGCTTGTTTGGCCAATGAGAAGATCCCTTCGGTTCTACTCCCTTCGCATTGATCTACCTATATTTTCTGTGGATGTAGCGCCCCTAGTGTCCCCGAACCACCCTTCTAAAAAAATAAGAAATCACGAGGTTCGAATCACCTCGATGCCCTTGGAGTTAGCCCTGCTTTTTTGGCCATCGAGTAGATCCCTTCAATTCTACTACCTTCAGATTGATCTATCTAGATTTTCTGTACCTTTAAAAAAAATTGAACATGAATGAACAAATTGATAACCATTGTGTTTAACTAATGGACATAACTAACTTTAAAATAGGGAGAAACCATAATTATTGAAAGAATTTAGTTTACTTAGAATTGCATTTTGTTTATTGGAGTTGTAAACATGTTTAACATTTTTGTGTATGATTTTCAACCATATTTTAGTGTTTTTTGGGAGAAAGGTTGAGTGGTGAAAGCGACTTTGACATGTAATTTAAAGCGTTCTTGTCATGGTGTAGGAGTGTAAAGTATCCCAGAAATTACATTGTGTATAACATCCAGAGGAAATGTATATTTAGGTAAGTAAGTTCCTAAGAGGGAAAATGTTCAAATCGGGCATTTAAGAGTTTGTAGAACATGTTACAATTCTAAAGAGGAGATCCAATTAGAAGAAAGTTTTTTGAATTGTCAAGTAAATAATGCTACACATGGCTTGAAGGCTTTTAACTAAACTACATAATTGAATTGTATTCTTGGTAACTTTGATGATGGAAAAATGTAACGGAGTACAAAAGTTTGTTGGTTTGTCACTTGATTATGTTTTTAAGTCATCATTAGTGGGGTGTACTTAGTCGACTTTTTCCATTCCAAACCCAGTTGAACCTATTAGGGAAGGCCTCTAATTTCATTCGGTAATAGACTTTGTCAATGCCAAGCCCAATCGGCCCTCTTGAGTGAAGGATATCAATTCAATTGTTGGTAGTACCATGTGAAATTTAATAGAATTTTTATGTTAAATGGAAAAATATCTATCAACCAATAAAAAAGAGTCTAGAAAATTATCAACACTTACTTCTTAGTTCTTATATAGGATGTAATAATGGAATAAACATAGGTCCATTGATTAAGTATTTCAATGTCCAAGAAAATATTTTTTATGAAAATAATTTTGTATAGATTTTAAAATAATTTGGAAATCCTATAAATATGAACAAAGTTAACTATTTTTTTAACTTCAATACATAAAGTTGATTGTGTAAATACATCAATTATTGTGTGAGATAGAAATAGCTCAAGCATACACTAAACTAGGAGCTATTTTAGTTGGATCAAATCTTTCAAATACAACTAGTTAATAACCACAATTTCAACAATTACAAATCTCTCAAATGCAAATGCAACAATTACATTTAATGATGAGGAACATCATTCAATATGCACAATACAAGTAGGAGTTAAACTTCGCTCATATCAATCAATCAAATTTCTTAAATATTCTAGAATAAATCACCCAAGGTACTCTAAAGAAACCATGTGTATCTTTGTGTACCACCATCAAGATCATTTTGAATTCCCGCGACATTCTTGTTTTGTTATTTTTTGGAAGGTTTGAACCACTAAATTACTACATGCCCTCAAATGGTGTGTACATCTTCTTGTACCACCATAATGATCATACGCTAATTCTAGAGTTTTTGATATTAAATGAGACGTTTAGATAAGATTGTATACTAGTATATCATATAAATTGGAAATAACAAATGAATCTATAAAAGGATATAGTATAACATTCATTAAACTCATTAATGTGGTTGGTGCATTATAGAGGCCAAATGTAATGACTAATCACTCATACAAACATTACCTAATTGTGAAGGTGGTCTTCTAGATATCTTCTTCTTTGACTCGAACTTGGTGATATTCAAACTTCAATTCCAACTTGCTGAAGTTTTTTCTTTCTGTAATTGGTCTAACAGATCATCTATCCTTTGTAGAAGGTACTTGTTCATTACTATAACTTTATTCAGTGCCCTATGATCAATACAAATCCACCAAGTCATATTCTTTTTTCATATAATGATTATGGGTGATCCACATGGTGATGTACTCGATCGAACGACACCCTCTTCGAGTAGCTACTAGGATTGTTTCTTCACCTCACTCTTATAATAAACTTTTTATGCAACCCAATGTTTAGCAATGGGGAATCCGGTAATAGCTGGAGCTTGTGTTCCACTTCCCTCTCTGTTGGTAACTCATGAGGGTCATGAAACACATCCCTATATGCCTATAAAAACTTGTCCAGTTGTTGTTTATGTTTCTTAGTACACCCCTCCAAGGATACCTTGCCCCTTACTGACTCTGCTATAGACTAATTTTCTCTTAAAAATAGTAAAATTTACTGCTTGCTGCAACTGATTAGTTTCTTGTCTTGGCTTGCACTTACTAATGAACATTTTGACTTGCCTTTGAGCATGTTTATGGTGAACAATTTTCCATCCTTGACAAACCAATATTGGTTTGATCTCCAGATGAATATTGCATCCCGCATATAAATGTTTAGACTCCCAAACACTGCTTTTCATGCATCAATGGGAACCACATCTAGTTCTACTTCATTAACAAAATCAACACTCATAACAAATATAATTTTGCACTTTTTTGTTACCTTTAACTCTGTAACCTTATTTACCCATCCCAGCAGATATGGGCTTGGATAACCACAAACCTTCAATCCTAACTTATTGACTAGGTTAGTTGCAATGATAATCTTCTACAATCCTCATTCAAATAGAGCATCAATTTTTGTCTTCTTGACCTATATCTTTATGTAGAAGAATTTAGTCATTTTTTTCTCTTCTTGATGTTGAAGGCTACTGAGATTCACCTCCTTCTGCACTAATTGATAGATGATTTTCTCATCCACGTCTGAGTTTATTTCAAACTAGTTTCTTGAATCAATGCTCATGACATTCTTCTTATCATTGTCTTTGTTTTTTTTCTTTGGGCTAAGCTATGGATGCAACTTACAACACTTATCCTCTATATGATTGTTAAGGTTACAGTGGTTGTAGTGTTTGTTGGGATTCTTACATTGGTGTGTTATGGCTATCATTTTTTTCATCTTTCCCCCATTTCAACTTTTTTCCCCTCCTTAGAAACATCCTTGTACTCCTTCTACTTCATCCACTTGATTTCCCTTTCTTTATGTCTATGATTCTAGGTATTTTCGCTATACATAAACCTCATCCACTGATTTGGGCTTAAACAATATCACTTGCTGCCACAAATGGTTGTGTTGACCCAAAAATACTAAAGAAGTAAACTTAGGCTCTTTGGGTAGATACCTAACATTATGACCATCTTTCTAAACTCTATGGTGTACTCCTATATATTTTACCCTTGCTTTTACCTAAAGTAGTGCCACTAAATCCACTAGTCCTATACAAAACCTGATAGAGTTAAATTATGACTTTATGAGAGTTTTAAAGTCTTCCCAATTAGTCACTATAGGATCTCCCTCCATCCTCATAGTCTCTGTGTGGTTTTACCATTACGCTAAGGCACGACACTCTAATTTCAGCCACGTGAATTGAATCATCTATTCATCCTAGACTATATGATCAGGACTACAATAAATTTTGAATTGCTGCAATCCATGATTTAACCTCAGAGCATTGATCTCGCCTTGGTATATCTTTATATCAACCTTCACTTTCATTTTGAATAAGGATTGTGAATTGTTCATGGCACTTGAACTAGATTTATCTCTTTCAAGTACTTTCTTGGATTGATTCTCTATTTCTTCCTAATCTCCCCTATGATTTGTCCTCTCCATCAAAAGCCTAATATTCTTCGAATAGCGCAATCTTATTTATCAGGGTTGACATCAGGATATTCACATCATGGCTAATATTTGCAACGTTTGATTCCAGCCGTGAAAACCTCTCCTCTACAAGATGAAGATGGTTATTTATAGATTTGTCGACAAAGACTAGTGTTTTTTGACTTTTGGCTTAGCCAATCTAGATTCCTTATAATTCTACACAATATACTCAAAGAAACTTTTCATAATATTAATATGATTTGTAAACTGATATGGATATTCCACTTGGTAGTTCATCACAACAAATATGATAAAACTATACTTAAAAATATGAAATCTACACGATATATTTCTCTTTAGGTTTATGGATCTATAGATTATTATTTATTGTGTATGAATGCAAATTAAAATTTATGCAGGAAATAGAGAACAACCAAATAAAAGCTCACAAACACATTTGACACAAGATATATTCTAGAAAACTTTTTCAGGAGAAAACCAACACAATAAAAACTCACAAACACATTTGACACAAGAAATATTTTAGGAAACCTTTTATGAAAAAACGGAATTAGAAGATAAAACCATTCCACTCTCTTTTTCTTTTTTTTCTTGAATGAAAAAAAATAAATAATCGAATAAATTTTTAAAATAAGAATTCTCCAACCTTATCATTAAATTTAATGTTAATAATATTATTTCTAATTATAAAATAAAATTAAATATCCTCTCTACTTATAGGTTAAATATATTTAAAATGAAAAAGAATTTTAATTTTCTCACATATGTGTTGTAAATAGATTTTTTAATAACAATGACTTTAATAATATTGAAAATTTTCAAAATAATACAATCTTTACATCTAAATTGACTATAATTTTTGAAAAATGATGTGTTGCGTGATCTTTACTCTCTTACTTTTCTTAGATATAGGAGCTTTGGGAAGGAAATTAATGTTAGCCTTTTAAATTATAATATTTACGCCGTAAGGCGTTTCCATCTGAAATCCATCCCGCTTTCTGCCTACCTGTCATCTTTGTACACCACACGATGAGATGTTAGACGATTAGAAAGACTTGAGCCGTCGATCCTTGTGATTCTCTGTGTTTCCCTTGCTGCGAAGGAAAAAATCGTTAGAAAGACTTGAACCGTCGATCCTTGTGATTCTCTGTGTTTCGCTTGCTGCGAAGGAAAGAATCGTTCAGGGAAGAATCGTTCAGGTAAGGGTGGGTGCGGGGTTAACACCGTTTGGCCTCCATTAATGCCGACATATTTACAGTGGAAAATGGTCCATTTCAGGTTTAACGAGCAAGGCCAGGATGGCTACACAAGATGTCGAGAGGACTCAACAGCCGCGGTCTCCAATTCTTCTGCGCCATCGCCTCCTTCGGTTCTCACGCGTAAGTTCTATGAGATTTTGCCATTGCAGGTAGTGCCTGTTTTGCCGTGTTTGTGTTGAAATTGAGACATGTGTTTGTGTTGAAATTGAGGCATATTTGTGGGTATTGCAGATCTGAAGATCAATGGGCTTCTAGTGCCCCTCGGCACACGAGAGTTAGCACACCAGCCGCTGACACAGTATGCACATGTTCATTGTTAACCCCACTAAAATCCATCCAGCCACCGCAGATTCTTTCAATGGATATTCATGGCCAATGCAAGATAAGAACTCTGGCATACATCCCTTAGCATAGTTTGATCAGAATCTCCCTTTCAGCAAAACTTGAATTTCCTCTTCCCAGGTGTATCCTTAAGGAAAAGGTCTAACAAAAAAGCATGATCTTAAAAACTATGAAATCAGAACCTAGCACATTTCTCATCGAGCTTCAATGGGTCTTGGATCAAAACTATGCTGCACGTCACCATAGGGTCGAACCAAAAAAAAGGTACTGATATATTCTGCAATCTATATGTGACTCCCTTCGATTAGGAGAACATCTTTCCATGCTTCATAAAACATCCAAGAAAGGCCAGATGCCGGCATAACTTTGAGGCAACTTGCACTCCAACCCCTGTAAAGTCCTTTCAATCCTTCCTCCTCAATTATTGTTTTAATAATGTTAATCATGTTTGTTGGCTGCTTACCTTTTAGCATGCCAACCATGAGTCTTTTGCGAGCTACTTCCAGTGGAAAGCTTAATGCACTGGATGTAAGCCCTGCCCATATAGAAACAAGAATTCAGGACTAAGTGGTTTACAATAAATTAATGAACTTCATAATAATAACTGAGGAAATCTTATGTGGATTAATAATTAACTACTTTGTTTTATTCCATTTAAAGTAGGCATAAGCTAGAAGGCGAACCCACCTCCAAAGGCTCCAATAAGAAGTGCTTCTACCCGGTCCAGAGACTTCTTGTTGCATGATCTGTAATATGCTCTCTTTGTTGACTCATGTACAAAATAATAAGATGTACTGTAGGGAACCATACCAATTATAGTGGGTACAAGGCCTGCATATAAAGCTCCTGGACCTTCTTCCTGTGATATTTTCCTTAGAGCGTGCCTGATGCTATGATACACTCCAGGTTGCACAGTGAAACGGTCCTGATTTGCAAGATAAGAAAGAAATTACCTTTACTGAGTTGACTCACAGATTGCCAAAGAAATTCCTGCTTGAGTATGCAATATATCTAGAAATGTGACTTGGATCCTTAGTAGAATATCTATTTCAAGCACCTTTCTAGAAAGTTGTATAAAAACATTACTAGTTACAGAAGCAAAAAAACTACCTTCAAGACCTCCAAAGGATAGCAAGACAATGTGCTAGCGACGCCTGCAGCAGCACCACTTATAGCAACTGGGGAAATCCAGGATACTGGAAAATATAGAGTCCGCCCAACAATTTGAACTTGGGGACATCCATTCTTCTCCCATTGGTCTTGGACATATGTTAAAAATCGTTTTGTAGATTCAAATGTGCAAAGCTCAATTGCTTGGGTAGGAACTATCCGAAGTAGATTAATGCCATTGCCAGCCCACAGCCCTTTCCAGCCTTGTTCTTTCATCACCTCCTTAAAACTCCCAACAATGTTCTTTGAACCAACACCTACAATCATCCTTGTCCTGGAGGAGACATTTGAAAAATACATTGGATTCCTTTTCCATCAAGCATAATGGGAGCAGCACGACATTACCTATTCTTACTGCTCTAACTAATTGCTCCTTCACACATAGGTGAAAATCATCTTACTGGCACTATACCCTCTTCCATTCAACATCTTTCCCGACTTTCTGTGTTCGATTTCAGCCACAATGAAATAGGTGGAAAAATACTACCAGAGATTGGCAAACTGGCTAATCTGACATATCTTAATTTAGAGTGGAATATCTTCAATGGATCCAGTCCTTCAACACTAGGCAGACTTCAAAAGTTGGAAAGATTGTATTTGGACAAAAACAAGTTACGAGGAAGTATCCCAACGGAAATTGGCGGCATACAAAGATTAGGACTCTTATCTCTGAGCCAAAACAAGCTCTCTGGGCAAATTCCTCACTCTTTGGGTCAACTGAAACAGCTGAGAGACCTCTACCTTGATCAAAACAAATTATCTGGAAACATATCCCCGAATATAGGAGATTGCATGAGATTGGACGTGTTGGACTTGTCTCACAACACGTTTAATGGAAATATACCACGAACAGTTGCAGGTCTTCTAAATTTGCAATTCTTCTTCAACTTGTCCAGAAATTTATTAGAAGGCCCCCTGCCTCTTGAGATTAGCAAGATGACCATGGTTCAAGAAATAAATGTTGTTGTCAACGATTAACTGGTTCTGTTCCAAGCGAACTTGAAAGTTGCACAGAAGTACACTATCTCAATCTGCCGTGGAATTCATTTGATGGCCCAATTCCAGATTCACTTGGGAAACTGGGATCTTTGGAGGACTTGGATTTCTCCGAAAACAATTTGTCACGCACAATACCTATGTCCCTAGAAAACCTTAAAATGCTTCACCATTTGAACTTCTCTTTCAATAAGTTGAAGGGGGAAGTTCCCAAAGGCGGGATTTTCAGAAGACATAGGAGTGGAGCATTCATGGGAAATCTCGGTCTCTGTGGACAATGGGTACAGTTGCAGGAAGGACATGGAGACATAATTCAAGGCCTAACCCATATACTACGAATTTGGATAAATATTGGTCCATATGTTATTTATATGCCTAAAATTGAGGTTTGGGCAGTGGAAAAGGTTAATGAGATTTCTGAGAATCAGGGAGGTGCAGGCCAAAGTGCTGGATCTCGAGCATGGATATACTGCTTCAGCAAGTGGATTCAATACCTGCGGATGTGTCGTTGGTATTTCTGGCTACTTGTGAGCTACGAGGGACTGCTTTTCCCTTTCAGATAAGAAATTTCTTCATGAACCAAGACGCTGATGTATCTTCACTTGCATCGAAAAAGAATGTACCTTGCTTTTCTGTGCAACGACCTTCTACCTCAGATTATAAGTGTTTATTTGATCAATCTGCTAAGAATATAACAAAGGCTTTAATGAGAAGATACATTCAATTTATTCATGACATATCTCATGGTGTTGCTATATCGCTGAGGAAATTTAAAACTGCTTCATCTTGTGGAAAGCTGGATGAAGGAGCTGGGAAAAATATAATAAACTGTCCTTCCAAGACATGTATTGAGAGGGAATATGCCTCACTGGATGAACCAAAGAATATCTGTTCTGAGGATGATGTTGGTGGTTTTCATAAAGGAAGTCAATGTTATTCAATAGGTGCTAAGGATTACACTATTCTATCGAACATTGAGTTGGAACATTTAAATCTGAAAGATAGACATGATTAGAAGCAACAATGGCCAAAGCCAAATGCTGCAAAAGCCTTCTCACCGGGGATCTGGAAAAGGAACAACAGCCATGTAGCTAGCAATTGCAGCTTGTGGTTACCAACTTCTCCACTATATACAGTTTGCTGAACTTGCTGAACTTTGTTGGGTGACACCAAAGTTGAATGAAGGTCCCTGTGCAACCACAGATGGCCCATGGAAGCGTTGGCCAATTAATTCTTGTGTTCTTGATACAAACAGCTCAACACAAGTTGCATCAGGGGACAGCAGTACTGAACATAAAGGTATGTCGGTCACTTCTGCAGTGAGAGGTTTGGTTGCTATGGGCTTGCTTGCCTTCAAGGGTTTATACAATACTGGGAACGAAGTTTCACGTGATATAAGAAAGGTTTTGGAGCTTTTAGTTAAAAAAATAAAAAAGAAGATTCAAAATGGAAAAGATAAATGCCAAATTTTCCCTCTATTAGCACAAGCAACTTCTCTGGAGGACATGGTTAACATTTGGGCATATGCCACACAGAGCTTGGAAACATAGCTGCATTCCTGTAGTGGATCCTTCTTCATGTGCGAGGAAAGGTCAGAGTTAAGCTCCCAAGGGCTTACTGATATTAACATTGTTGGTCGTGGGGAATTGTATGTTCAAGCAACCTCTGATCCTTTTCCAGTTTCTTATTTAAATAACGAAAAAGGTTATTTTCGGCAACACTTCAAGCCCAAATGTTTTTAAACCTGGTATTTATGGTCCTGCTACAAGCATTATTGGGACAGAGATATCAAGTCCAAGATCTCTGTTAGCAAACAATGTTGTTTTGTGGGAATGTTGTCGGCCGATCTTTCCCCCAGTTTGTGACCCCAGCAAATTTTCTTTGCGCGGAGCCTCTGTAGCCCAGAATAATGTGGACTCAGGTGACACTATTGAAAAATCTGCTCAGGAAGCAACTGTGGCAAGGCCGGCTAGGTTTTGCAGGATGATCAATGGAACAATATCTAAGGCTGATCCATTTGATGGTTATGAAATCCAGTCAGAGTTCAAATGCTCAGAGACATTATCAACCAACCATCATTTTCATGACTCTGAGATAGGCATTCTACAATCACATGGTGCCTCAGCAGACACAAATGGTGGTAATGTAGATGCGACAAATAAAATAGAAGATGGTAATTTGCCCAGTTCTCAGGTGCAGTGTGTCTACCGGTGTTGTTCTGAGTGCATACATAGAGTCCATTTATTAGTGAAGCAATTTGTCATGAATTTTTGGAAAGCTGATGGATGCTCTGACAGATACGAAAGGGTCCATGATCAAGTTGCTTCATGTGCAGCACGTGTGCTTGCAGTTGTAGCCTAATTTGGTGTCTCAAGGAGCATAAAGGAATGAGGCAGTATGGAAGGGTCTGTGCTTCTTGGTCAAAACTCTTGTTCTTGTGAGGATACATGTAATTTTCACCCGATGTAGACTTTTTCTTGAGGGGGCACAAATATTAGGAGCGAAGAAATCACTATAAGAGGATGTAAATGTCATGCGAGTCCAAGAAAAAGGAATGCAAGGTGGAGACATGGACGTGATACTTCTTGGCTAGAAGCTAATCTTGAATTTGTTATTGTTGATCATGTATGTAACTCCGACCAGACCGAGGACCTTCATATTCATTGTCAAACAGAGCATTATTTTTGTTCGCTTATACAAAAATTGTCAACCATGAAGCAGCCTCTATGGTAGCTGTCCTTGTAATGGTTTAAACGGTCGCATAAGCTGTAAAAACACTTTCTGTGTACATGCGAGAAAGCTTCGCCCCAAGATTTGTAGAACAGAGTCCTCTTTAGCTTCCACTACCCCAGTGACCGTGTCCTTGGAGACATGAAATTAGCCATGCAATGCTTTAACCAAGGTCTAAAGGATAAGCTCAATTCCCAATATTTCTCTTCAGACTGTAATCTGGCTGTTCCTTTGATGGCTTAAGCGATTTATTTGCTGAGTAATTTGTTGCTTCAAAGTGAAGTATCCTTGGTCTTTAGTGATGGGGCCATTGGGAGGGGCCTTGCATCATATATTTGAAAGCTGGAATGTTGTAGTTGGAGGGACTAGAATCTCCCTTTCAGCAAAACTTGAATTTCCTCTTCCCAGGTGTATCCTTAATGAAAAGGTCTAACAAAAAAGCATGATCTTAAAAACTATGAAATCAGGACCTAGCACATTTCTCATCGAGCTTCAATGGGTCTTGGATCAAAACTATGCTGCATGTCACCATAGGGTCGAACCAAAAAAAAAAGGTGCTGATATATTCTGCAATCTATATGTGACTCCCTTCGATTAGGAGAACATCTTTCCATGCTTCATAAAACATCCAAGAAAGGCCAGATGCCGGCACAACTTTGAGGCAACTTGCACTCCAACCCCTGTAAAGTCCTTTCAATCCTTCCTCCTCAATGATTGTTTTAATAATGTTAATCATGTTTGTTGGCTGCTTGCCTTTTAGCATGCCAACCATGAGTCTTTTGCGAGCTACTTCCAGTGGAAAGCTTAATGCACTGGATGTAAGCCCTGCCCATATAGAAACAAGAAGTCAGGACTAAGTGGTTTACAATAAATTAATGAACTTCATAATAATAACTGAGGAAATCTTATGTGGATTAATAATTAACTACTTTGTTTTATTCCATTTAAAGTAGGCATAAGCTAGAAGGCGAACCCACCTCCAAAGGCTCCAATAAGAAGTGCTTCTACTCAGTCCAGAGACTTCTTGTTGCATGATCTGCAATATGCTCTCTTTGTTGACTCATGTACAAAATAATAAGATGTACTGTAGGGAACCATACCAATTATAGTGGGTACAAGGCCTGCATATAAAGCTCCTGGACCTTCTTCCTGTGATATTTTCCTTAGAGCGTGCCTGATGCTATGATACACTCCAGGATGCACAGTGAAACAGTCCTGATTTGCAAGATAAGAAAGAAATTACCTTTACTGAGTTGACTCACAGATTGCCAAAGAAATTCCTGCTTGAGTATGCAATATATCTAGAAATGTGACTTGGATCCTTAGTAGAATATCTATTTCAAGCACCTTTCTAGAAAGTTGTATAAAAACATTACTAGTTACATAAACAAAAAAACTACCTTCAAGACCTCCAAAGGATAGCAAGACAATGTGCCAGCGACGCCTGCAGCAGCACCACTTATAGCAACTGGGGAAATCCAGGATACTGGCAAATCTAGAGTCCGCCCAACAATTTGAACTCGGGGACATCCATTCTTCTCCCGTTGGTCTTGGACAGATGTTAAAAATCGTTTTGTAGATTCAAATGTGCAAAGCTCAATTGCATGGGTAGGAACTATCCAAAGTAGATTAATGTCGTTGCCAGCCCACAGCCCTTTCCAGCCTTGTTCTTTCATCACCTCTTTAAAACTCCCAACAATGTTCTTTGAACCAACACCTACAATCATCCTTGTCCTGGAGGAGACATTTGCAAAATACATTGGATTCCTTTTCCATCAAGCATAATGGGAGCAGCATGACATTACCTATTCTTACTGCTCTAACTAATTGCTCCTTCCTTGAACAGATACACATAGGTGAAAATCATCTTACTGGCACTATACCCTCTTCCATTCAACAGCTTTCCCGACTTTCTGTGTTCGATTTTAGCCACAATGAAATAGGTGGAAAAATACCACTAGAGATTGGCAAACTCTTGTTCTTGTGAGGATACATGTGATGCAGACTTTTTCTTGAGGGGGCACAAATATCAGGAGCGAAGAAATCACTATAAGAGGATGTAAATGTTATGCGAGTCCAAGAAAAAGGAATGCAAGGTGGAGACATGGACGAGATACTTCTTGGCTAGAAGCTAATCTTGAATTTGTTATTGTTGATCATGTATGTAACTTCGACCGGACCGAGGACCTTCATATTCATTGTCAAACAGAGCATGTTTATTTTTGTTCGCTTATACAAAAATTGTCAACCATGAAGCAACCTCTATGGTAGCTGTCCTTGTAATGGTTTAAACGGTCGCATAAGCTGTAAAAACACTTTCTGTGTACATGCGAGAAAGCTTCGCCCCAAGATTTGTAGAACAAAGTCCTCTTTAGCTTCCACTACCCCAGTGACCGTGTCCTTGGAGACATGAAATTAGCCATGCAATGCTTTAACCAAGGTCTAAAGGATAAGCTCAATTCCCAATATTTCTCTTCAGACTGTAATCTGGCTGTTCCTTTGATGGCTTAAGCGATTTATTTGCTGAGTAATTTGTTGCTTCAAAGTGAAGTATCCTTGGTCTTTAGTGATGGGGCCATTGGGAGGGGCCTTGCATCATATATTTGAAAGCTGGAATGTTGTAGTTGGAGGGACTAGAGTGCTACAGGAACCAAAAAACCACCACCCCACGAAACAAGTGAAGGACCAAATGAGTTGAGCAATGTGGCAAAAGGAGACATCGAGAATTTTTTGAGTATTTGGTGTTGATAAACAAGACTGAGATTGGGACCAAATAGAGAGAGAAGTAGAAAATTTCAATGGCGTCTCCAAGCTTTTCTGTCACAACCCATTCATTGACACGACCAACTTCTAATAATCCAATGATAGTTGCCTTGGTTCCATGCAGAGACATCACATTTTCAAACAAGATCCAGAAAACAAGCAAATGCAGAGATCTGAAACAACCAACATTTCATTTAATTAGTTGTCCTTGACCACTACAGTAGAGAGACCTTTTTTGTCTTGTTTTTTGCCCATGGCAAGTGAGGATGATTATCATGATATATCTTTTGAATTTTATGTGTAGTAAAAGTGGATGAAAAAGAGGTTGAAGCTACTTACTTGGGAGTGCTTACTGCATTTAGTAAAGTGATGATCGAAGCTCTAAATAGGAAGAAGGTTGCTGCTCTGACTGAAACAACAAAAACTTCACAAGAGAGTTTGGATAATTATTAACCTTATTTCTAAGGATCTCCTTGACCATATTTCTAAACAAATTTGTTGGACCACAAGATCAACGGTGTTGCTAATAGCGGTGGCCTTTACATTCTTTGAGATGTTTTTAATTCCTTTGAGACAAAGAAAGAGTTTCTCTTTCTGGAGTTTAAACTTGAAAATATTGATTTTGGATAATCAAAGGTGATGAAGGGCCTTCTTGATAAAAAAATACCTGAACTTGATGCTTATTTATTCCTCCGATTCCCCCTAGATTCACCCTCGTATGTCTTTTGGAATCTTCCAGTTCGATATAGGCAAGACAAGTTTGAATTAGAGACCAAATGTTTTAAACTACATAACATGTTGTTAAAGGGGCTCACACAGTGCACCAATGGATTTTTTATCAAAATGTGTAAGACAAAGGAATTTGTAAGAAAATATAACTTTCTGCCAAATTATTCACCAGGGAACTATACAACCCACACAATTTGTTCAAGGATAGTCCAAGCTTTGTTCACTCAGTGTTGCAGGAAAGGAAACTGAAATTGAATACTTTCTCAGATATTTTGAATGAAACAACTTGAAGTATTTAAATCACAGGATATAAAAAATACAATCTGTAGTTCCATACAATGTTGTAATGAAAATAGATTCAACATATAATATACATATTGCAGTAAAGACATGCTTCAAAGTGAAAAATATGCAGGATTTACATATTGCAGTAAAGCCATGCTTCAAAATGCAAAATATGTAGGCTTTATTATAATCAAAATTCCTTGTAGATAAGTAATTTTTTTTATGGAATCAACTAGTAGGAAACACAATGTACTTAAGAAAATTACAAACTGATACATAAGCAATGAAACAATGCTTATCAACTTGAAATTACAGGCTCAAATTTGGGAATGTATGAGTATTGCCATCCTTTACCTGAGGGATATTATAATCATTCGATATCTTTTCTCAGCTTTATCTAAGGACAAAGCATGGTGGTTTTTGAACTTGGGTCATTATCATTGCTATTGATTCAACTCGCCCCTTCAACACAGTTGGACCTCAATGTCTTACTACCATTACCATTACTTTAGTGTAGCTTTGGCAACTGTGGCAAGGCCGGCTAGGTTTTGCAGGATGATCAATGGAACAGTATCTAAGGCTGATCCATTTGATGGTTATGAAATCCAGTCAGAGTTCAAATGCTCAGAGACATTATCAACCAACCATCATTTTCATGACTCTGAGATAGGCATTCTACAATCACATGGTGCCTCAGCAGACACAAATGGTGGTAATGTAGATGCGACAAATAAAATAGAAGATGGTAATTTGCCCAGTTCTCAGGTGCAGTGTGCCTACCGGTGCTGTTCTGAGTGCATACATAGAGTCCATTTATTAGTGAAGAAATTTGTCATGGATTGTTGGAAAGCTAATGGATGCTCTGACAGATACGAAAGTGTCCATGATCAAGTTGCTTCATGTGCAGCACGTGTGCTTGCAGTTGTAGCCTAATTTGGTGTCTCAAAGAGCACAAAGGAATCAGGCAGTATGAAAGGGTCCGTGCTTCTTGGTCAAAACTCTTGTTCTTGTGAGGATACATGTAATTTTCATCCGATGCAGACTTTTTCTTGAGGGGGCACAAATATCAGGAGCGAAGAAATCACTATAAGAGGATGTAAATGTCATGCGAGTCCAAGAAAAAGGAATGCAAGGTGGAGACATGGACGTGATACTTCTTGGCTAGAAGCTAATCTTGAATTTGTTATTGTTGATCATGTATGTAACTCCGACCGGACCGAGGACCTTCATATTCATTGTCAAACAGAGCATGTTTATTTTTGTTCGCTTATACAAAAATTGTCAACCATGAAGCAACCTCTATGGTAGCTGTCCTTGTAACGGTTTAAATGGTCGCATAAGCTGTAAAAACACTTTCTGTGTACATGCGAGAAAGCTTCGCCCCTGAAACATGTAAGTTCCGAACTATGTATCTTTTCAAAAAGCCGTGTACAGCCAGAATAAAATGATCAGCTGAGAAAGGTGATCAAAATACTGAGTAAATGGAGGACTCAAGATCTACGGCCCAAATTATTTTGTGTCCAAATCAACGGAATGCGGGGGGTCCAGTTTTGTGGAAATTTAACGTTGGGAAAGGTCCCGCGTTCGGTGGTTTCCATCAAACAACCCAAGCACCAGATCAACGACACTGTACCCATTGAATTTATTTCAAAAAGAAGTTTTTCTTGCTTTATAGGTTAAACATTAGCTTGAAATATGAAATTTATTCCAAAATGTTTTTGTTACTTTATAGATAAGGCATAGATTTTTTGGCTTTGTGATGAAATAATGAAGGGAAAATACATGTTAATTTGTTACTTGTGCTCTTTGACTGAAAAATACACGGTGAGAGAATAATGCATATTATGCTAATTGAAGAATGTTTTTCGCTTGTCGAAATTTTAGTATTGAATTTAACACACGAACACTTTACAACAATGAACTAACAATATTCATGATGAAAATAGCAATATGGAAGATTTATCTACATGGGGAGATTCCAATCACGTTCCAAGGCATTTTTTAAAATGTGGATGTGACAAAAGGTTGTTGTGGAAGGTGTTGTTTGTATATGGGAAATTTCTTGATCGTTGTGTATAATCCTAATGTTGATAGATATGTCTACTAAGTAGTTCCAGTTAATGGGACATTGATTTGAGTGTTCAATATATTTTTATTCTTTATCAAAGTATTCTTTTGTTGTATTTGTGTTCTTCAATTTATGCCTTACGGCGTTTCCTTTGCAACATCCGGTGCAAATGCTAGTAACTTATATTTATTTATTCATAATGATTTAAATTTAAATTTAATA
>APFE030587630.1:0-21834 GCA_000404065.3 Pinus taeda | reverse complement strand
AACGGCTCCGGAAGTTCAGGACCCGAAAAACTACTAAAAATAGTAAGTTGTGCTACAATTAAGGAAACTGAAAATGCTGAAAGAGACAATTGTGGGGGTCCAAATGGGATAGGTGGGTGGCTACCAACATCCACCTGGATCATTAATGGATTTGTTGTATCCCCAAGGCCGCATCCTGAATAGGTGATGCATGCAACCTCATCACAATTTCCAAGGCTTTTGCATATTTTCCTATCTTCTGTTGTTAGAGAGAAATTCTCAAGTGGGGCAGAAGCGAAGCTATAAACCATTCGCGATGCTGACTATATGTGAGTTGCATGTTTGCTTCTCGAATCTGACACTTGAACCTTTTATCTAATTCCCAAGGTGTCTCATTGACCCCCATCATGATTTCCTTGAATCCAATCACTGAATGTGAGTTAGACTTAGGCTTACTAAACTCCTTGTTTAAAGTTTCCTTAGTCTCTAGTAGCGTCGCAAGAGGATTATCAAAACAATACTTAATATACCAAGTTAGTGCACGATCCTCTAGAGCAGTAACCAATTATTCCTTCTTTATATTGTCATCATTAATTTGTTGTGTTGTCCATACAACATTCACAACAAACTAGAATGGCTCTGTATTGTCATTCCCTATTCCCTTGAAAATCGGCAGCTTCATCGCGTTGGCCATGTTGAATGGTGGTGGTGGAGCTGGAGGTGTGGGAAAATTCTATGCAGTGGAGGTGGGAGTGGAGGTGGAGAGGAAGGATGATTTGCTTGAGGAATCCCCTGAGTGATTAACTGAATGGCAATTCGCAATGGAGTATGTTCCACCCCTTCATTGTCACTTAAAGGAAGTCTAATCAATGGACTATACTCTGGTCCTGATCCTTCATGACTTCTAAAGAATCGTCCACTTCACGTAGCTCCAAACATCAAGATAATGGCATCACCTGTTTTTCGAATAACAAAATTTTAATCCAAGTACTCAATGATCTTAAATACTTACCTCATGATCCTTTGAAAAATCGTTGCTCTGCTTCACTATAGTTGACTCAGGTATCAACTGCAAATTTTGTAACAAATCCTCCTAGAATTCGATTGAGCCAATGATCGACAACCCGTGTGATATTGTTTTCAGAGGTTTCTAGCCATCACACTAATTCTAGAGTCCACACTATAGGAATATCGAGCGTCCACCTTCCTTGAATGTCTATTAATTTAGCTAACCACTCATGCAGTTCAATTAGAAAAGTGCCGAAGAAGATCTCGTGTATCTCTGTATACGGATACTTGTTCAACCACTCTTCCTTCGACAAGCACATATTCCTTTTTTCTTGCACCGCAAACTCGTGAATCTTCCGATCTAACCACTTCTCAATTTCTTTCTTTGTCAAATTCTAATGATGTGACATCACACAACTCTTTCAAGAAGATCTTGGTCTCGGCAACGAAACTATTTGTTGGCTTAGTGGATCCTGACCTAGGTTTGGAGTTAGCTATGCCAACCAATACAACCCTACCCTACTGGCCCTTTCAGCAACAACCTACATAGCGCAGGTTACAGTCTCACCCAAAGCAATATGGGGGGATGAAAGAACCAAGTTTCTACATCCAAAGACTAGTGTGATGTCTTCCAACTCCTTAGATCTACCTTCTCACAGATCAATAAACTCTTAGGGCAGGTTGCTGCAACTCTATTAAAATAGCCTTCAGACATTCACAAAGGTCTACGACTAGTCCTTGTGGATCTCTAATAGTCTATTCGCCTACTTACGCGCATCAGAGAGTAGTTCTAAATTAGTGTTTGCACAAATTTACTTAAGTTATTAGTAAACATCAGAGAATTCATCAAAGTCTTCGTGAAAATACTTAAACATGCATTGCATACATCATTAACACTTATTCAAGAGAAATGTGTAACATTCAATCAATATTCGATAAAACACATCATTTGTCGACATCATATAACATTAACAAATATAAACATAAATATGCAATAATTCTCGGAAAACTATCTTTATTGATCTTCAATTCAAGGTTACAGACTCAAAACTACCCTGTGCACACAGTTGCAGGGGTTCACGCACTCAGCTGCGGACTCTACCTAGGCCTCTGCGCACTCAACTACAGAGCCTTTCTTCTTCTTTCTTACCCGCTTCTTCTTTCTCACCACTTATTATGCCTTAGACTCTATAAGGCACACCTATTTATAGCCTTTTTCATATAATGACATGGTTCGCGGACCATGAGTGAATCTCAAAACTGACCTAAAACTTATCCAAAATAAGGGGCGAAGCCCCTTTGAATCCTATTCATTGACGCGCTCGCATCCAAAAATTGTGGAGAATTTACATTATTTTCAAAAACTATACCAAAAATTGGGTTATCTTAGCCCCAAAACTGACCCAGGGGACCCCATCCCAACATCTATTTGTATCCTCCAAGATTCATGGTATGAAATATCTCAAAACAAAAGTTATAGAGAAAATACTTGACTAACATATTTGAAGAACATGAGTATTTGAGAAGCCATATTTTTTAAATTGTAATGAATCACAGTTTTAAAATTGAACCACAGGTACACGACAATCTTCCATTATATCCTCCAAGTTTCATAATCTAAAACATCTTAAAACAAAACATATAGTGAAAATCCCTGACTGATTTATTTGAAGAATATTTTAGGAGCATTCAAGAAGCCTAACTTCCTTTGGTTATATCTCTAAAATTATAGTGAATCAAGGTATAAAAATTGAACCAAAGGTACATGAATATCTTCTTTATATCTCTTCCAAGTTCAAAGTCTAAGACATCATAGAAAAATATACATAGTGAAAATTCCAAGATGACTCGTTCACTCGATAAATCACATTTTTTCTCCCACCTTTAGACTGCAAGAATCACCCCAAAATTTATTTCTCATCTCCTCTTGCGACCACAAATCTATTCTTCAATAAATTGATGTTGAAATGAACTCATATTCCCTGTACTATATTGTTTGTACATTCACTTATGTGGGTGAGTTTTAAAATTGGTTACGTCAACTTGCTTGTACTTTGGTTCGGTCATATTGACAAAATACATCATATCTCCTCATTCCTATGGAATTATAAGGATTTCCATATATAGTTGGAAAGGTATTGAAATACGTTTTCTAACCATATATCCTATGCTTCCATTTGAGCAAGGTAATTGCAGTAAAAAAATCCTTCAAACATAGAGTATTCAAATGGGTCTTGCTTGTTCTTTGGTTGGGCCAACCTAAGAAAATATTTCATATATCCTCATTTTTATGGAGTTAGAGGGAGTTCCATATACCATTAGAAAGGACTTAAAATGATATTTCCAACCTGTTGTGCTATTCGACAACGCCCCATTTAGTAATATTATTAGTTAATATTACATTAATAAATGGGGACCCTTTAAAAATCCATCCAAAAAATAAACTTAGCATTTAGGCATTTCTTTTATTTGTGGAATAAAGCAAGATATCAATCAAACCCCCTTTCTTTCAGAATAACTACTAAATTCTTGCCTTCCCACATACAACATGATTAAGCATCATCAAAATACCTTGCTAACCCACCAAATCCAGTAAAAAATGATTAAAAGAGGACTATATGCTTTATACCTCGAAACTATCATATTTTTGACATAAACTAGTCCTTAAGCTTTTCTCTTCAAAGCCAAGTCTTGCGTCACATATCGCTATTTATAAAGAACCTGCGTTAAAAGGTTATCTCAAAACATTTTGAGCATTCAAAAGAGCATCGTAAACTTACCATCAATCGATATTGCGAAACATGATCAAGACCTAGACCCACTCAAATATATCACGAACAAATGTTTAGGTCCGCCACTCATCAAAATAGGTATTTACATAGAAAATCTTGACAAGTAGCTATGTTTTGAAACAATAAATGAGTGGCTCTCATCTCGCATCTTGCAAAAACACAAGAGAAGGTAAGAAAAGCAAAAAGGAATAATGCGATATTACGGTTTGCGATATTGCTTTGCAAATCACAAAATCGCCATTATCACAGTTCAAAGGCTTGTCACTCTAGAAGCTTTCTTCCCAATTTACTATGTAGACATTTATGAGCATTAAAGCTAAGGGATAACGAAGCATTAATGGGCATTTAGTAAGAGCTAACTAAATTTATGTGTGAAAAGCCATTTAACATGATATGATATCTTCTTACATGCATTTGAATAAAACTCCTTTTATCACCTTTACAAGTTATATAAATTATTTCATTTCACCTTCATTATCATCTTTGTATATCCGATAGCTGTTGTTCTTCACTTTCAGGGAAAATCCATAGAGAAAGTTGGGAGCAATGGTGAAGAAAGGTAAGGAAGTTGTCTTTGAGAAGTCAGAAACGACTCCTCTATTTATGGATACTACATGCAACAGAGAGGGAGGAACCTAAACATGGGAGGCCATGTATAATATACTGGGGGAAGAGAAACCAAGGATTTTGGAAATGAAGGTTACAATTGATGGACGTGATTCCTCAGATGCTTCCATGTTTGAGACAGCATGTTCATTTTTGCATCACATAACTCTGTGCCCAAAGATAATCCCTTATATAGACATGGTTAAATGCATTATTGATGAAGCTGACATCTGAGACAGAGAATTCAAGACAAGAAGCCAAGAGGTTATGGGATCTTTGTTGGAAATACTGAGGGGGGGGTGAATCAATATTTCTTTTTCCCACTATTTTTTTACCAGTTAAAACATATATATTCAGAACACAAGATGAACAACAAGAATAAATGCTTTTATTAATATAAACTGTGCAGTAAAATAGATTCAATATTTAGATGGTTACAATCAGTTTCCAAGCTCCAATTTGAACTTTGGTGAGGCTCCAACCTCTAGAGCACCAACTCTATTTCACCAAGACACCAATCTTGGACTTAGGAGCACAAACTCCCAAGGACTTCAATCCTTCCTACTTCTGAGGCATCAACCACAAGGGCTTCAATCCTACTTACTTCTAAGGCACCAACCCCAAGGACTCCTATCCTTCTTTCTTCTAAGGCACCAGCCCCAAGGACTCCTATCCTATCTTGTCAAGGCACTTTTGATGATAATGTTCTACTCTCAAAATTCTTCTCTGCTGACTTCTGTCTAGTTATAGATTTTCTGTAGTCTCCAAGCTACAACATCAATGACAACCAGTCTTCTCTTGAAGGAGTCTTTACAATTCTTCCTACCATTCACACAGAGTCTCCAATAGCTGACCTCTGATCATATCCCCACACTACTTTAGTGAGTCCACTACAACTACACTAAAACTCTACATAAGAACTTGCTTTCAATTCAAGAATATGTTCTAATGTCATGGTGAATGTTTAAGCAAGACTGCTTCTCTGCTGGCAACTTCTACCCTTCGAATTCCTCCTATCCTGTTGGTCCTTCGGCCCTCTTTTTGTTCTGTTGGACCCTCTTTCTGTTCTGTTGTTTTCTCCAACCTTTTCAACAGTGTTCAACAGCTACAACAACCTTCACCAACATTCACCAACAACTTCATACAACGCTTAACCACCTATGCTGCTTCTGCTATCCCATATTCTGGTTCTTCGCCACAACAACAATAGCACCAACAATTCTTTTTTTTTACTATTTTATACACTCTCATGCCTTTGTCAATTCATTTCCGCTTACTCAATGGCTCTTTGGCTTCCTACTTGCTCGCTTAAGCTTCGACTTCCTCAACACTCACTCGACCTTATGGCTTCCCTCCTCCATTCGCTTTAGCTTCCTCATGTTTACCTTTGATTGATGTGTTGAAAATATAATGTCGTTGCTAATAGATCACGTGAAAAATTGGTGTTTCAACAAATTTTCTCCAAGTGTTTCAATAGTGTAATGGAGAAATTGGTGTTTCAACAACTTTTCTCCAATTTTTTGTAATATGTGCCCGCCGATAGTGTTAAAGCATATGTATATGGGTTTTCTCCTCCGATAATGTATTATGCTCATATAATATAAACTCTGCCTTTTTCACTCCATCAGTGTATTTGCATATGAGTCTAAGTCTTCTGCCTCCGATATCTTTGTTTGCATTAAATGCATATACAGGTCTTTGCCGCCATATGCATGTTTATGTTGTGGATAGTGTTAAAGCACTCTCTATGCTCCACTTGGCTCCTCTTGGCTCCTCTAACTCTGTCTACTTCCTCTATGGCTCTGATGGTGGTGCTTCGTGCTCTGCTAGCTCCTCTCATCTCCATTTGCTCCTCTGGTGGCTCTGTCTACTCCTGTTTGCTCTGATGGCTCTTTGCGTCCTCTATTTGCTGTTAAATGTATCCATTGCTCCTCCGATGGCTCCTGATGACTCTGATATGATTCCTTGCTATATGGTTCCTCCTGCATCTCCTCTTAGTCCAATGTGGCTCCTCTGGCTTGGCAGTGTCTTTCAAAGACCTCCTTGCATATATGAATGCCTCTCTTTCTCTTTCTCTTCATGAATATGTTATGCTTCCCCTTGGCTTCGTGTCATCCTTTAGTATCCAGAATATTGCCATATTGACATCAATGACAACCTAGGTCAACAATCTCCCCCTTTGTTATTGATGGCAATATTCTTCTTCTCTCGTGCTTTGACATCAATGGCAAAGGAGTGCTCTGGGACTCCCCCTATCAAACTGCTTTTATTCTTCATGAATGGTAGATCTTCATGGGTCTATGACTCCCCTTCTCATAGTGCTCTTCTTCTTTTTACTCAAGATAGAAGGATTGATGCTTTATCATCAATTAGCACATTATTCCCTCTTCATGTTTCAGAACTGCTTTAATTCTTTCATTCAGATTGCAAATGGCCATACACCAAGTGTCCAAGTCCAGGCTTTCATGCTTCAATCCATATTAATGTCTCCATAGGCAAAATTGAGAGACCTTCATAGTCCAAATCAAGAGAAAATGCTCATGAGATTTTCTTTCTTGCTATCTTTCTTCAAATCTGAGTTCCTTTGTGTCTCTGTGTTTCTTCTTAAGTTACTGCCATCTAGTATTCAATCATCATTGCATTTGGACAAAAATGTGAGGGGTTGTGCCTTACTGTTGCTATATTTCTTAAGTGATCTGTATCAGCTTAAGTTATGCTTGACTGCACAACATTCTTCTTCCTATGAGCCATCTTTTCCTTGTGTTCTTGTACATATCTCTGCAAATTCAGATATCCAATTTGTGACTATCCTTTAAATTTATTCTGCTGATTTGCATCTTCATGCAATGCTTCAATTTTTTTATATGTTGCCAGCTTCTCTTACTTCAGACTCCATTCTAGAAGTATCTGTTTGTTTGAAGACTGCCTCTATCAGTGTCCAGGATTTATCTTTTCTCACATTTAATTCCTGAGTTAATACATAAACTTCTATGAGAACCGCACCATGGTTGTTTTCCCTATTTCTTTAACAACAGTCCAAAGAATGGTTATAGGATCATATGCTTCAATGGAGTGCTCCTGATACATGATCTTCATCAAATAATGACTATTAATATAGTTCAGCAAGGATTTCATAAGGACCTGTTCCCTAATAGCTTCAGTGATAATGATCAAGAATTACAGGCTCCCCTTAATTGTATGCATCATCTCCTTTTGGCAGAGTCTTCTTATAAAATGCTTAGATTGTCAAAATTTAGGCCAATGACATATGTTGTTGGCTGGAGAGCTCAAGGGACTCTCAGATTGTATTTCCTTCCTTCTCCATACTTGTGTAAGAGCCCATGTTAAGCTACAATCATGTGCCATATGACCAATGGTAAGACACTTGAAGCATTCTACATTGTTCATGAATAAGAATTCATGATTTGTTCCTACAAAATTCTTTCTTTTAGATTGTTGGGGACTATAATATCTATCTCTATAGAGTGGTTGGGCACCATAACATTTATCTTTATGATATGCTTTACAGTCTTTTTCCATGTGACCAAAGTTTGAACAAGAATAACAATAACCAAAAAATGAACTTTGGTACCTGGGAGATGGAGGTTTCCTTAATGTAATTCTTAAGACTTTCTGCCTTGAGATCCTTTGATGATAACCATTGCCTCTCGTGTCTTTGACATCATCTACTTTTATTCTTGGAGTTGGATTTCTTCTTGGAGCAGGATTTCTTCTATTGTAGCCTTGATTTTTCTCCTTGTCTTTGCTGGAACTAGGAGCATCACCATTTCTTTCTGTCTTCTTCACATCTCTTTTGTTTGAAGCATTTTCATTCTTGTTTGAGGATTCACCTCCATACCGGAGACCTGATTTATCATATGGACATTTGTGATAGCTAAGAATGTCATCCAAGGCTTGAGAGCTCTTCAATATTTTGTTCATCCTTTCAACCTTTGTTCTGAGGAAGACAACCTCTTCTTCCAATCTTTCACACTCATTATTCTTCTTGGCAAGTTGTTTCTCAGTTTCTTTCTTGCTACGAGTAGCTTCATCTACTTCTATTTTAAGGGAGATGACATCTGACTTCATTTTGAAGACTTCTTCCTTCTTTTCTTGACTGCTTTCCGTTCTCTTCTCAGCTCCTTGTTCCTGTTTCTTGGCTTCTTGTAATTGAGACTTAAGGGAGGATACCTCTACCTTGTACTGACCAATCTCTTGTTCAAGTTTGTTTAAGCTCTTGTGCCTTTGTTCAAGTTGGCTTGACAAGATATCTTCCTGCTTCTTTGCTTTATCCAATTGATTTTTCATGGATATGACTTCTTCATGATGCTTTCTTCTGCTTTGATGAGATTCATTCTTAAGATTGGCAAGCTCTTCATCCCTTTCTTGTTCTTGAAGCTTGATGAGGTCAACTTTCTTCCTTGTTTGATCTTGGTTACCAACTAGTGCTCTCTTCTTAAGTTCCTCATTTTCCTCTTTCAAATTGTTAATTTCTTCCATGGCAATCATAAGTTTAGTGAGGAGTTCTTCTACAAAATATTTTTCATTCTCTTCATCTTCTAAGTCTGTTTTAGCCTTGATGTCATCATTCTCATTTTTAGTTTCTATGATGGGTTCAGGATCTCCTTCTTGATTGATGGTCCTGGTCACTACTCCTTTTGAGTGAAGGTCATGAAGTTTGTCCCATATATCCTTTTTTGATGAATATTTTCCTAGATTGTTCTTTACAGAATCAGGTAGCTCATTCAAGATTGCCTTTGCTTCTTTTGCATTGTACTCGTTGGATTCTCTATCCATCCTGCTATCATCAATCACTGATTTCCAAATTTCAATCCCTTGAGTCTATAATAAATTCCTCATTCTTGCTTGCAATATATTAAAATTCCCATTGAGCCTTGGAGCCTCATCAAATTTATTGTCTTCTATTTTAGTAGTAGAGGGAGGCACATCCTTAGGAGGATTGGAGACTTTTCTTCCTTGACCTCGCCATTTGTGTTCTAAATGTCGACCTTCAAGCTGTTAAGATTTGAATGAAGGTACCTGCTCTAATACTAATTGTTGGAAATACTAAGAGGGGGGGTGAATCAGTATTTATTTTTCCCACTATTGTTTTACCAGTTAAAACATATATATTCAGAACACAAGATGAACAACAAGAATAAATACTTTTATTAATATAAACTATGTAGTAAAATAGATTCAATATTTATATGGTTACAATTAGTTTCCAAGCTCCAACTTGGACTTTGGTGAGGCTCCAACCTCCAGAGCACCAACTCTATTTCGCTAAGACACCAATCTTGGCCTTAGGAGCACAAACTCCCAAGGACTTCAATCCTTCCTACTTCCAAGGCATCAACCCCAAGGACTTCAATCCTACTTACTTCTAAGGCACTAGACCCAAGGACTCCTATCCTTCTTGCTTTTAAGGCACCAGCCCCAAGGACTCCTATCCTATCTTATCAAGGAACTTTTGATGATAATGTTCTACTCTCAAACTCTTCTCTGCTGACTTCTATCTGGTTATAGATTCTTCGTAGTATCCAAGCTACAACATCAATGACAACCAATCTTCTCTTCAAGGAGTCTTTAAAATTCTTCCTACCATTCACACAGAGTCTCCAATAGCTGACCTTTGATCATATCTCCACACTGCTTTAGTGAGTCCACTACAACTGCACTAAAAATCTACATAAGAACCTACTTTCAATTCAAGCATATGTTCTAATGTCATGATGAATGTTTTAGCAAGACTACTTCTCTGCTGGCAACTTCTACCCTTCAAATTCCTCCTGTCCTGTTGGTCCTTCCGCCCTCTTTTTGTTCTGTTGTTTTCTCCAACTTTTTCAATAGTGTTCATTAGCTGCAGCAACCTTTACCAGTGTTCACTGGTAACTTCATATAATGCTTAACCACCTCTCCTGCTTCTGCTATCCCATATTTTGGTTCTTCGCCACTGTTATCACTCAGGTTGTCCCTTGGCTCCTTAAGGGATACGGCTGAGGTAACCACCGACCAAGCTTTGGACTGCTGGTCCTAGCCTACCAGCAGTCAGAGAGGGCTCTCTCTTTGGGATTTAGCTTTGTTTAGGGTGATCTTAGGCTAGATATGATGCACATGGGTTTTGTTTGAGTTTGGTGGGATGGATTGATCTATTCAGGCAGAGTTGGCATGCGAAGCGTAAGATGTTTTTAGAGCATTGGGAATGGAGTCAATTAATGTGGACTGAGGCATGTGTTTTATTTGACAGAAGAGGAATATAGAGTAGAATAGCTACACATCGACCAATATTCAAGCTGGAAATGAGATGAAATGGAGGTCAGGGAATGAAAGGCAATTAAGTAGCTTTCATCACGCTAACAGAGGGAAGGCGAGTGAACATTATATAGGAGCAATCAGGATTTCCTAAACGATATTCATATATGAAGGAAACTAGTGTAAATATGAGCCAAGAGGTATTCATATTCATAGGCTAATTTATAAGAGAAACATAGAGAAATAACAGGAATTGAGCACAGAGTGTTGTTAAGCGAATTTTGAGCTAGTCTTCTTTTCTGTTATTTAGATCATGACACAAAGGCGATATAAACACATAAAAACTGAAAACAGAGGCAAGAAAGACTTATTGAGCCATGAAGAAAGCACGAGAATCCTGTAATTAGCTCTTCAGCCATCAAATCCACAACAGACAGTTCATAATCCAAATGTTCCAGCCATCTTTGATCATAGAAACTCTCAGGTTTACAGCGCAAGTCTCGAATGACTGAGTCAAACAACCACATTTTGAACAACGAAAATCGTTGCTTAAATAGGAAAAATATCTATAACAAACAGATCTCAGATAGATCTGATGGAGTCACTGCTTCTAACTTAATTTGTATTGAAATAAATGCATAAAATATCTATTTAAGCTGCGGTGGAGGCAACAACATCAAAATTGAGTTTAAGTATGGGTCATTTCTTGTGATGCGCTGGCTATTTGGCCATAATTGCGCCTTGAATACTAAAATGATGCCCATATGTGTCTCTATAAACTGCTTCTGCAAAAGATGAGCTTTGAATCCTTTTATCAGCACCGTTTGGGCAGTTCCGCTGCCTCAAGTGGCTTTAATACATTTAATAATGACTTGGTGAGCTTTGATGGCTCTAAGCCGTCTCTTTGACTTTGATGAGGGTCTTTGAACTGTTCAATCACCTTTTTTAATCTCTTTATGGAAAAAATAGTTGCTGTGGCGCTTTCTGCAGGCTTCTGGATGTCTCAGCACTCTGATACTCTTTAAATTGAATCGGGCCGCTTTTCTCCTACTTGGAGAGATGATACTACTTCTGCAGACTCATCTTCAAAGAAGACATCCTCATCATCTTTGTCATATGTTCCATGTACATCTCCAATATCTTCATTCTCCACAATTCCATATCGAAAAGCTTCAGCTAAATTATTTGTCATTGCTGATATATCATAATCTCTGTCATGAAATTCATCTTCATCATTGTCCAAATTCCGCTCTTGTATTGTAGTTGGGCGGACACATTGCCACTGCAAAAAATTCTGCACTGTATTACGGCTTTGAAGAGTCGCCATTTGCCACACATTCCAGTTAGAGTTTGCCTGTAGATAGGCTTGTATTTGGATATTGTTATTCCCAATATGACAGAGTCTATTTGCAATTCGTGTAATTTGATATTGCAATTCGTGTGGCGAGCTACTACTGTCATGAATTCTCAACGATTTTTTTTTTTTAATATCCCGGTGATTGATGCAGACAATTTATGAAAGTAATCAACTACAAAAGGTCCTGTATGGCAATAATTTTTTAAGAGCATTTGAAAGCCATTCTCAACGATCTACAAGACCAGATTCACTCCAAGCAAGCATCATATCTCGTGTAGCAACTGGGAGTCTTTGAACAATATCTATAGCCAAGGAAGGAATATCAAATTCCCCTTCAACTAATCTGTAAATATCCATAAGCTCCTGAATGTGAAATTTAGACTCTTCAGTCAGAGCCAAAAGAGGTTTACGCTGAATACTAGCATCTACTATTACCACTCAAGCACCATCCTTAAGTGTGTCTGTTAGATCTAATTTTCTTTCAACTTGCTGATTTCCTGTATCTTGTCTGCTTGCTTCTTGCAGTGCTGGATTCTGACTCATAATGGCTACATGTTCCTTAGCCAATATAATGAGCTTTTCTAAGTGTTTCCATTGAAATACTCCGTCTTTAAAAAGCACCTGAATGAGGCGCTCTCGTAATGTTGGATCTGGGTCTGTTAGGAGACGTTTCGCCACATATGGGTAAGCTACCTGACTAAGAACTGCAACATTTCCAAAGTCTACATATGCAATACGTCCATCACGCATGGCAAAAATGTTCCCAGGATGTGGATCTCCATGAAACAACCCAAACTCTAGCAGCTGTCTGAGAGCAGCACTCACACCAATAGTGAGAAAATCAGGTACGCGGATGCCAGCTTCTTTAATAGTTGTTGGATCATCTTTGAAGTTCTCCAAGAAGTCCTCAATGTTACGTGCCTCAAGTGTATAGTCAAGCTCTTCAAGTAGCTTCTCACCAAATTCATCACAATAAGCTCCGCATTACAACCAAGTTTCTCAAGACTAATGCCATTCAAAAATGAAGCTAGAGTTCGAAAAAAGAAAATATCACTGTATATGATAGGTTCAATTTCTGGCCTCTGTACCTTTATAACAACCTCTTCTACTGAGCCACGAAAAGTGGCAGGATAAACCTGTCCTAAACTTGTTGCTGCTATAGTCTGAGAAGATATATCTGTTCAAGAGGTACACCGGCCTTTTCTTCTCTTTCTTAGCCTCAGAAACAAAACCTTCCAGGGTATCAACAATTACAATCTGGCTAGAGTTGGAAGTCCGACTGCAAGAAAGTGACTCATGTTCAACAAAACCTTCAAGTGGATCAATATTTACGATTTCACTGGAGCTGGAAGCCAGACTGCATGAAAGTGAACCATCTTCAACACTGATAAATGAGCACCCTGTATCTAGCTCCACATTCAGGGTATTGTCATTTTTGAACTCATCCGAGCCAACAGAATCATGAGTTGTCAAAATAATAGGAAGACTGTCAATACTTTCTTTATAGAAGGACTCAGCTGTATTAAGAGATTTGATTAGCCCCTCAATAACTGAAAAGTTCAGTTGGGACTCACTTGTCCTTACCACCACTTCTTCAGTGCATTGATTTGCTTCTTCATAACTGCTAACATTTGTGGCATCAGTACAAGGACGTTGTTCCATTGGAGTATCTGAAACAACCGTACTACTAACTGTAGAACTTATTGCCAACAAGTTAACCTCAATACTTTTTGAATCGCTGCCACATTTGTCAACATTGACATCTTCAAGGATGTTCCCATCCTCAAACTGCATTAAAGATTTTTCATTGCAAGATAGCTGGTCACCTTTAATTTCACCCATATCATCCAAATGAGGACTGAATCCTTTGTTTTCAATTCTAGTTTGAGATTGGCTAGATTTGAACTGACTTGATGAACCAGAGGTTTGGTTGGTGTTTTCATCACAGGACTGTTTAGGTAGATGTGAAAATATTGAGGCAAGAAAAGCACTCTTTTCCATGCTATCAATTGTTTCCTGGTCAGTCAAAGAATTAACTGACAATAAAGAGCTTGCATGTTCTTCATTAATTCTAGTTTGCATTAGATGAGCAACAATGCGTTCACTATCTGATCTTCTATCTGTCAATATGATTTCATCAGACACCTTAGACACATCATCATCAGATATAGAGCAGTAAACAGATAAATGAGATGAGTTTGGTGCCAATTGCTCAGAACCTGAATGATAGTCATGCTCAGTAATTGGACCATCCACAATTCCACACTTACTATCAAGTTCCGCATCAGATATTTGGTCATTTTGGTTAGGAACCACCTCATTAAGGATAAATTCCACAGCTGAATCAACATCATTATGGTGCTCAAGGGAAACTGCCTTAATAATACGCTCATCGACCTGTGGGAAAACTTCACGAAGAGAGATGAAAGATGCCTTCCAATCCATCACTCCTCCTGAATGTACTCTTGAGAATAGTTGGGGTTTATTAAAAGAACGAGAGATAGCCTAAGTAGGAACAAACAATGTGCATATATCGACTATAGGCGTCCAATTCGTCTGAAACATGAAGCTTCATGTTACCGAATGGAAAAAAAGGAATGTTCTTTATGCTCCAATTGAGCATTTGGATGGTCTAGGATCTATACATAATAATTACCACTGCAAATGCCATTGACCCTTTTTACTCTAGCTTACAAATGAGTGGAAATGAGGCACTTTTTTGAATCTGTGGATATATAAAAATAATTGTAAGCATCATTCGCAACAGAGGAGTTAAGGATGCTCTGTATCTTGCATAGCTAGTAATCAAAGATCTGTCAGTCCAGGGAAATCGCCTCTTTCGCATAGGCTTCAGCCTGGACAGAGCACTAATATGATTAATAAATGTGTCTTCATTTCCATCTTCTTCTTCATCGTCATCTTCTCCCTCCCCATGGCTTCCCTCACAATGTGGTTTCTTGTAATTATTTTGTTCTTCTCCCACAGCTTGGTTATCCTTGTAAAAATCCAAATCTTTTCCAACTCCTTCACAAAAAACTATCCTTTTGAACACATGGTTTTTTCAATTGGGTACAATCTTGTCCCACACATGAAAACAGAGAGTGCTATTGCCATTTCCAAGGTTGGGATACCAAACCCCAAACCCCATCCAACATTCTTCTTGAATGTACATGAGCACAGATATAGACACAACCAAACCACTGGACATTCCAAAGTACCACCAATTGAAGAATGAACTCTTGTGCTTCCTCTCAGCTGGGTCTCGGTCATCACACTGGTTTGTCTCAAATGTTTGCAGACAAGGTTTGTGCCCTCCTTGCCTCAGTAGCAAATATGGAACATTGCGGCATGCAAAGTATGACATATTTGGCCTGAAAACATATCGATCATGAAAGATGAATAACCTGCTGTAGCAGGAGGCTAACAATGGCTCCACTTGGGGATGGATTTTCCTTGCGAAAAGTCAAGAACAGCAAGTCAGAATGCCTTAATCTTTAATTGTTGTTGTACTCTGCAAAATTCCCTTTTCCGGCTGCCTTATTAATCCTACCTACCTATTCTAATCAGCACTTACTTTGCTGTTAGGTGAAATCAAATAACCAGTGTAGCCACTTAAGCAACTGTAGAAAGAGATGAACTGGCTGACTGATTGTTAATGAAATTGGAAGCACTATTCGGTCATGTGCTCCCATAATCAAAATTGTGGCATAGAAAGGCCACTGCTGATGTATTTGGTCCTCACAGAGAAAGCATGCTAAGGAACTTGAGTTAAGAAGAAGTTCCATGTAGTCTACTATAGGATCAATAAAAACATCATTTGGGATAGTTGCTTCTGGGCCTTCTTGGTCGAATGGAACCGCTGCATCCTCAATAATAAGCCCTGCAACTAATTCTTCAATCTTTGCCTTGAAAGCATAATTATCCTCAATCTGTAAGTCAGAAGGTAGTACCATTTCCTCATGACTTGGGGAAGGAAGATTTTAGAAACATTATTTAGGATTGCGAAAATGATATGACTGAATTTGAGAATGCAATAGTTCAATTTCATTTTCATATCTTTCAACAACTAAATCAAGAAAAAGGTTATGCGGGCGTCCTGCTGTTTTTAACAACACCAATCTGAAAAATTCTTCATCAAGCTGAAGTTCTGATAAACTCTCCTTGAATTCATCTAAAGCTTTATCAAATGAAAGATCTTCCACGAACCTGGTCATCATGTCTTACTGTTAATGCTTTGGAATATGGACTATTTGGTTGTGAATTGGTTCGTTCCTCAGTGGAGTCTTGATTGAAAATGAAGTGGAGTCGCTAGGTGGATGCCTTAACTTTGGAGTGCCTGATCTCTGTCCACCATCAAAGATCAAAACTAAACATGAAAGTTCTGAAGAAAAGGAGCACTTTCTCTAGAAAACGGGGTTTACAGTGATGAACAAAATGATTCAGGTCCCCAGTGCAGTCACCATTATTTTATCGCTCAGGTTGTCCCTTGGCTCCTTAAGGGATACGACCGAGGTAACCACAGACCAAGCTTTGGACTGCCGGTCCTAGCCTACCAGCAGTCAGAGAGGGCTCTCTCTTTGGGATTTAGCTTTGTTTAGGGTGATCTTAGGCTAGATATGATGCACATGGGTTTTGTTTGAGTTTGGTGGGATGGATTGATCTATTCAGGCAGAGTTGGCATGCGAAGCGTAAGAAGTTTTAAAGAGCATTGGGCATGGAGTCAATGAATGTGGACTGAAGGGTGTGTTTTCTTTGACGGAAGAGGAATACAGAGTAGGATAGCTACACATGGACCAATATTCAAGCTGGAAATGAGATGAAATGGAGGTCAGGGAATGAAAGGAAATTAAGTAGCTTTCATCACGCTAACAGAGGGAAGGTGAGTGAACATTATATAGGAGCAATCAAGATTTCCTAAACGATATTCATATATGAAGGAAACTAGTGTAAATATGAGCCAAGAGGTATTCATATTCATAGGCTAATTTAGAAGAGAAACATAGAGTAATAACAGGAATTGAGCACAGCGTGCTGTTAAGCAAATTCTGAGCTAGTCTTCTTTTATGTTATTTAGATCGTGACACAAAGGCGATATAAACACATAAAAACTGAAAACAGAGGCAAGAAAGACTTATTGAGCCATGAAGAAAGCACGGGAATCTTGTAATTAGCTCTTCATCCATCAAATCCACAACACACAGTTCATAATCCAAATGTTCCAGCCATCTTTGATCGTAGAAACTCAGGTTTACAGCGCACGTCTCGAATGACTCAGTCAAACAACCACACTTTGAACAACGAACAACGTTGTTTAAATAGGAAAAATATCTATAACAGATAGATCTCAGATAGATCTGATGGAGTCACTGCTTCTAACCTAATTTGTACTGAAATAAATGCATAAAATATCTATTTAAGCTGCACTGGAGGCAGCAGCATCAAAATTGAGTTTAAGTATGGGTCATTTCTTGTGATGCGCTGGCTATTTGGCCATAATTGGGCCTTGAATACTAAAATGATGCCCATATGTGTCTCTGTACACTGCTTCTGCAAAAGATGAGCTTTGAATCCTTTTATCAGCACCATTTGGGCGGTTCCGCTGCCTCAAGTGGCTTTAATACGTTTAATAATGACTTGGTGAGCTTTGATGGCTCTGAGCCAACTCTTTGACTTTGATGAGGGTCTTTAAACTGTTCAATCACCTTTTTTAATCTCTTTATGGCAAAAATAGCTGCTGTTGCGCTTTCTGCAGGCTTCTGGAGGTCTCGGCGCTCTGATACTCTTTAAACTGAATCGGGCCGCTTTTCTCCTACTTGGAGAGATGATACTACTTCTGCAGACTCGTCATCAAAGAAGACATCCTCATCATCTTTGTCAGATGTTCCACGTACATCTCCAATATCTTCATTCTCCACAGTTCCATATCGAAAAGCTTCAGCTAAATTATTTGTCATTGCTGATATATCATAATCTCTGTCACGAAATTCATCTTCATCATTGTCCAAATTCCACTCTTGTATTGTAGTTGGGCGGCCACATTGCCACTGTAAAAAATTCTGCACTGTATTACGGATTTGAAGAGTCGTCATTTGCCACACATTCCAGTTAGATTTTGCCTGTAGATAGGCTTGTATCTGGATATTGTTATTCCCAATATGACAGAGTCTGTTTGCAATTCGTGTAATTTGATATTGCAATTCGTGTGGCGAGCTACTACTGTCATGAATTCTCAACGAATTTTTTTTTTAATATCCTGGTGATTGTTGCAGACAATTTATGAAAGTAATCAACTACAAAATGTCCTGCATGGCAATAATTTTTTAAGAGCATTTGAAATCCATTCTCAACAATCTACAATGACAGATTCACTCCAAGCGAGCATCATATCTCATGTAGCAACTGGGAGTCTTTGAACAAGATATATAGCCAAGGAAGGAATATCAAATTCCCCTTCAACTAATCTATAAATATCCATAAGCTCCTGAATGTGCAATTTAGAATCCTTAGTCAAAGCCAAAAGAAGTTTACGCTGAATACTAGCATCTACTATTACCACTCGAGCACCATCCTTAAGTGTGTCTGTCAGATCTAATTTTCTTTCAACTTGCTGATTTCCTGTATCTTGTCTGCTTGCTTCTTGCAGTGCTGGATTCCGACTCATAATGGCTATCTGTTCCTTAGCCAATATAATGAGCTTTTCTAAGTGTTTCCATTGAAATACTTCGTCTTTAAAAAGCACCTGAATGAGGTGCTCTTGTAATGCTGGATCTGGGTCTGTCAGGAGACGTTTCGCCACATATGGGTAAGCTACCTGACTAAGAACTGCAACATTTCCAAAGTCTACATATGCAATACATCCATCACGCATGGCAAAAATGTTCCCAGGATGTGGATCTCCATGAAACAACTCAAACTCTACCAGCTGTCTCAGAGTAGCACTCACACCAATAGTGAGAAAATTAGGTACGCGAATGCCAGCTTCTTTAATAGCTGTTGGATCATCTTTGAAGTTCTCCAAGAAGTCTTCAATGTTACGTGCCTCAAGTGTATAGTCAAGCTCTTCAAGTAGCTTCTCGCCAAATTCATCAACAATAAGCTCCGCATTACAACCAAGTTTCTCAAGACTAATGCCATTCAAAAATGAAGCTAGAGTTCGAAAAAGGAAAAGATCCCTATACATGATGGGTTCAATTTCTGGCCTCTGTACCTTTATAGCAACCTCTTCTACTGAGCCACGAAAAGTGGCACGATAAACCTGTCCTAAACTTGCTGCTGCTATAGTCTGAGAAGATATATCCGTTCAAGAGGTACACCGACCGTTTCTTCTCTTTCTTAGCCTCAGAAAAAAAAACCTTCCAGGGTATCAGCAGTTACAATCTGGCTGGAGCTGGAAGTCCGACTGCAAGAAAGTGACTCATGTTCAACAAAACCTTCAAGTGGATCAATATTTACGATTTCACTAGAGCTGGAAGCCAGACTGCATGAAAGTGAACCATCTTCAACACTGATAAATGAGCATCCTGTATCTAGCTCCACATTCAGGGTATTGTCATTTTTGAACTCATCCGAGCCAACAGAATCATGAGTTGTCAAAATAATAGGAAGACTGTCAATACTTTCTTTATAGAAGGACTCAGCTGTATTAAGAGATTTGATTAGCCCCTCAACAACTGAAAAGTTCAGTTGGGACTCACTTGTCCTTACCACCACTTCTTCAGTGCATTGATTTTCTTCTTCATAACTGCTAACATTTGTGGCATCAGTACAAGGACGTTGTTCCGTTGGAGTATCTGAAACAACCGTACTACTAACTGCAGAAATTATTTCCAGCAAGTTAACCTCAATACTTTTTGAATCACTGCCACATTTTTCAACATTGACATCTTCATGGATGTTCCCATCCTCAAACTGCATTAAAGATTTTTCATTGCAAGACAACTGGTCACCTTTAATTTCACCCATATCATCCAAATGAGGACTGAATCCTTTGTTTTCAATTCTAGTTTGAGATTGGCTAGAGTTGAACTGACTTGATGAACTAGAGGTTTGGTTGGTGTTTTCATCACAGGACTGATTAAGTAGCTGTGAAAATATTGAGGCAAGAAAAGCACTCTTTTCCATGCTATCAATTGTTTCCTGGTCAGTCAAAGAATTAACTGAAAATAAAGAGCTTGCATGTTCTTCATTAATTTTAGTTTGCATTAGATGAGCAACAATGCGTTCACTATCTAATCTTCTATCTGTCAATATGATTTCATCAGACACCTCAGACGCATCATCATCAGATATAGAGCAACAAACAGATAAATGAGATGAGTTTGGTGCCAATTGCTCAGAACCTGAATGATAGTCATGCTCAGTAATTGGACCATCCACAATTCCACACTTACTATCAAGTTCCGCATCAGCTATTTGGTCATTTTGGTTAGGAACCACCTCATTAAGGACAAATTCCACAGCTGAATCAACATCATTGCGGTGCTCAAGGGCAACTGCCTTAATAATACGCTCATCAACCTGTGGCAAAACTTCACGAAGAGAGATGAAAGATGCCTTCCAATCCATCACTCCTCCTGAATGTACTCTTGAGAATAGCTGGGGTTTAGTAAAAGAACGAGAGACAGCCTAAGCAGGAACAAACAATGTGCATATATCGACTATAGGCATCCAATCCGTCTGAAACATGAAGCTTCACGTTATCGAATGGCAAAAAAGGCAGCGTTCTTTATGCTCCAATTGAGCATTTGGATGGTCTAGGATCTATACATAATAATTACCACTGCAAATTCCATTGACCCTTTTTACTCTAGCTTACAAACGAGTGGAAATGACGCGCTTTTTTGAATCTGTGGATATACAAAAATAATTGTAAGCATCATCTGCAACATAGGAGTTAAGGATGCTCTGTATCTTGCATAGCTAGTAATCAAAGATCTGTCAGTTCATGGAAATCGCCTCTTTTGCATAGGCTTCAGCCTGGAAACAGCACTAATATGATTAATAAATGTGTCTTCATTTCCATCTTCTTCTTCATCTTCATCTTCTCCCTCCCCATGGCTTCCCTCACAATGCGGTTTCTTGTAATTATTTTGTTCTTCTCCCACAACTTGGTTATCCTTGTAGAAATCCAAATCTTTTCCAACTCCTTCACAAAAAGCTATCCTTTTGAACACATGGTTTTTTCAATTGGGTACAATCTTGTCCCACACATGAAAACAGAGAGTGCTATTGCCATTGCCAAGGTTGGGATACCAAACCCCAAACCCCATCCAACATTCTTCTTGAATGTACATGAGCACAGATATAGACACAACCAAACCACTGGACATTCCAAAGTACCACCAATTCAAGAATGAACTCTTGTGCTTCCTCTCATCTGGGTCTTGGTCATCACACTTGTTTGTCTCAAATGTTTGCAGACAAGGTTTGTGCCCTCCTTGTCTCAGTAGCAAATATGGAACATTGCGGCATGCAAAGTATGACATATTTGGCCTGAAAACATGTCGATCATGAAAGATGAATAACCTGCTGTAGCAGGAGGCTAATAGCCACAACAACAACAGCACCAACAATTCTCTGTTTTTACTGTTTTATGCACTCTCATGCCTTTTTCCATTCGTTTCCACTTACTCGATGGCTCTTTGGCTTCCTCCTCGCTTGCTTGAGCTTCGTCTTCCTTAACACTCGCTCGACCTTCTAGATTCCCTCCTCCATTCACTTTAGCTTCCTCATGTTTACCTTTGATTGATGTGTTGAAAATATAATGTCGTCGCTAATAGATCACGGGAAAAATTGGTGTTTTAGTAATGGATAAATTGGTGTTTTAGCAACGGAGAA
>APFE030587627.1:466-13878 GCA_000404065.3 Pinus taeda | reverse complement strand
ACATCATTGTCTCATTGGAGCACATCATGTTATCAACCAGTGAAAAGGGTGATCCCAAAGTAATAGGTAGTTAATTATCTAGTAGGAAAAATGAGTTTGGATGACGCTCCAATGTCAGAAGAAGCTCAAATGAAGCTCAAACGTGGAGCCATGAAAGGAGGGCTTAGCACCGCAGAGGTTTGTATTGCATTTGGTATTATTTTACCTATGTTTCTGTTTATTGTTAAATGTGATCCAATCTTATTTCCAGGTGACTGGGCAATAAATGTTATTCAGACATATGTCTCTTGCAATGGGCATGAGCCAGAGCAACATTAGGTAATAACCATTTAAAATATTTTAACAATCTTGAAATATATGTTTTACTTCGAACTGAATTTTTTTTAACGAATTACACATTGAACGAACTATTTCAGTTTAATTTCAAATCCCATTTCAAATCGTATAGTATACAATCCATTTGTGTTGTCCTTGCGGCAGGGACTACCGCCACGGTAATGGCTCCTTGTTAATTTTATTGTGAATCACCCGAGGATGGATGATTTGCTAAATTTTATGGAATCATGGTATGGTATGGTTCGCTAAATTTTGGAGCCCACTACTAAATTTTGCTTTTATTTATATAAGTTATTACAAATTTTGTTGGCATGGTTTTACTATAATATGATAACTCAACATGCTTTAGATTTTATGTTAAGGAAGCATAGTGGAGATGCATATCTTGAGAATCACTGCAATGCAAGCCAAACTGCAATTGTGATGCAGGAACATTCAGCTCAGGCATCATGACCAGGTGACGGTCTCTGCCAGGTCAAAGAGTTGAGTTTACTTTTAGTTGTATTTATGTTAGCTAACAGAATAATAGGTAGAATTTTTATTCTTGTCTTAATTTCTAAATTAGACAAGGGTAGTTGATTAGTTAGGGTTACGTGTTTGTCTGTTGTTAAGAAGTCCTGGATTAATGATTGTCCTATTATTTTAAAAGGGAAAAGATGAATGTATCCTAGAGGAAAATCTTGCGATAAGATAGAACAAACGAATAATAACCATGTAACTGTCAAAATCTGTAATTGAAAAACAACTGTACAATTTCATTAACTGGAACTGGAAACATATAAATGTAATAGGACAAATCATGGAGGGGGTTCAGTTCAATACCTCTCGCAATCAAATAGTAGAAAGAACAAAGAGATTAAGTTCTGTCCATCTGTATGTCTAGTGTACATTATTATGTTTTCTGTTGATGACTATCTGAGCATAAACTAACTCTACACAGATTTTTCTGAAAATAAATTCCTTTTGTTTTTCCTGAGAGAAACAACCAGTTCTCATAGTGAGACCGAGAAGCAGTTACAATACGACGGTTCATAGTTCGTTTGGAGCAAACAACGAAAATAAACTAGGAGTGATACAACTAGAATTCGTTACACGCCAAACAACCATACGGCGAACGAATGTTTCCACAATACATTTAAATTGACAACCATATAAAGTTGCCAACATAACTACAGGGTTCATGTACATTTATACATCATATCTCAAGCAAATTGAAGAAGCATAACAACAGTTCTGGCTACGAATTCAGAGCACAAACAGCGAACGTTGTTCAGGTAAATCAAACCTAATATCATTACATCTCCTTGAAGAATTTTCCTTTAAAAAATTGCAAATTCCAACATATCACAATTACATAACAGAACTGTAAAAACAAAGCCGTGAACACTCAAACCATGAACGATAAACCCTAGGTGAGGGTTTCGACCACATATTCATACACAACATAGACACGTAGACCCTTGAACGACAAACCCTAATTGAGGGTTTCGCCAGTGCAACTATAAACAGAAGATTGTAGTCAAGACACATTGGAAGCCCAAAATTCCAAGTAGCAGAGCATCACTCACGGGGTGAGCCATTTGACAAGCAATGTGGGTGACAAACCCATACAACCCGAAGGCAAAGTTAAAGACCAGAACGAATACTAAAAGAAATTCAAAGAGGTGGAGCCTACCGGACAAGACAGAGACGTATATGACCAAACCCAACTGCAAACACTTAACACTTGCACAGCCATGATACACAAGTGTTAGAGCATAAATTGTAGCAAAAGTGAAATACAGAGCTGGAAAGGGAAACAAAACAATGAAGGTTGCATTCGTCTTACCTGAGAGTTTGTAGTGAGACCAAAGACTGACATTTCGCCAACAATGCTGACTGATTGTGGAGACAAAGGAGCAGCCCAGGTCAGGAACTATGGAAAAAGACCCGTAAATTGAAACAGAGAAAGAGGAATTACCTATGTATTAAGCCAAGGATGAAAGAAAGCCATCAAGCTGAACCTGAAAAGAAGCAAACATTGAGTTGCCAACCAGAACGAGTAATACCAGTGCATGAGTTGACATACGGTGGCCTGTAGAACCCATAGTAGAAGGAAAATGAAACACAAAAGAGGTCACTTACCGAGGAAACCACAATACGAACCACAACTGTCAACGAACCAAGGATTAAAGACCAATGCACTCATAGCAAAGAACAACCAGAGGTGCGCCCAAGACTCGCAGCATAGCTGCCCACCAAAACGTTGCAGAGAACTGTGGAGTAAACCCTTGACGAGCCAACAACAAATGACCAAAAATATCGACGAAAAAAGGGATCAAGCATAGAGTTGAGTGGGAAATACAAACTCCAAGGAAAGTACCCCTTTCATTATTGCTTAACTGATTGCCACATAAATCAAAACCCAAAATATTTGATGTGCATTTTAATCCATGTGTAATCACCACCATATGATTCAATCAAACGAATAAACATTACAAAACCATTTCCTTACGAGAGTTTATAAAGTGTTGGGCTGGTCCCATCAAATTGCCACACATGTTTGATAGTAATAGTCTCTTTAATTAGTTCCTCATAAATTCATTATATCATATTATATGTATGTTTCATTTTGGTTATGTATGTTTCATTATAACCAACAGATGGTTGTGCAAGGCCATAAAGGTTATTGTACTTGCAATCCTTAAAAAAAAAAAAAAACTTGAGACTTTTAGTACACTCTCTATCATTTATGGCATGTTAATTATTATGATGTGCTTTGTAACTTAACATATTTCTATTTTCATTTTTGAATGCCCCATAAGACTATATATAATGGGTTATGGTTTTTCCTCTTGATATTTTCAATCAGAAAATAAAGTGGCTATGATGTGTGTATAAATCTTTACATAATACAAAGGAAGCATAATACAAAGGATGAGAGTAATAATCAAAGATGTCAAGGCTCATCTTTCTAGATTTGTTTAATCTTGCACCGATTTTAAATTTTGATATGGAATTTTTTTTTTGGTCTCTTGATGTTAACATTTGGAAATATTGGATGCTTTATATGACTTTATGGATTATGGGTTTTATATATAACAAGTGAAGTGAATTTTATGCATACCATAATTAAGGCAACATATATTTCACTTAGTTATGTTATGCATAATGTGTATGGGAATATTTTTTTAGAAATTTTTAAGTAGTGAAATCTTATTTTATCTATTTCAAATCAACAAAGAGGACTAGCTTATAAATAGCCATGCTTTTACAAATTGGAGAAGTTGAGAAGGTGCAACAAGCGACTTATAACAATCCCTACTTGATTTTCCATGTAAATAAAATAAGACCAAGATCATGGGACACGTATTCCAAGTTGAATGGTGGGAAAAGAACGATAGTGGGCATCACTTGTTGTTTATTTATGGTTATAGAAATTGGCAAAGGCAAAGAAACAATAATTGGAATTTAATTATGAAAAAAAGGAAAATAGGAGAAAAGGAAGGTGAAGAGACACAAATTTGCATGAGAGGGAAATTAGAGGAAAAAAAGGAAAATGAAGAAAAAACGGTTATTAATGATAAAACGGCATAAGAGAAACAATTCATAGTTTTTGTGAATGTTAGGTTTTGGTCAGCTTTTGGCTAGCTTTTGATGTTTGGTGGTGGAGCTCTAGTTCTTTTTCTCACTCTCATACTCTTGCACACTTAAAGAATTCTTGGAGCACTCTAGCATTCACTTGGATTGGAGAAAGACATCAACGAAAAACAAGGAAGCGTAAAGGGGACAGTTGGATCAGCAACTACAGTAGGGATACTTTGCAGAAAACAGATTGCATGTGTGATTTCTTTGTTGATTTTTGGATGTGTGGTATATGCATGCAGTTCCTTGGTTATGTGTTGTCATTAGCATGGAGATTTGTCTGGATTGACAGTGGTTTCAGTCTTGCCTTGTCATTTCCTAGATAGTCATGGTGTTATGGGTTTCCCACTTGTTTTTCTTATTGGCTCTCAAGTTCCCTATGGTTGTGGGTTGGAACAAACACTCTGGAGTCCTAAAATAGCTTGGGTTGAGTTACTAGTTCCTGGAGCCTACAATTTAGGAAAAACTCTCTAGAGCCTTGTGGGTTGAGTTATTAGTCCTTGGATCTACAGGTTGGAACAGATACCCTAGAGCCTTGATTTAGTTGTGGTTTGAGCTACTAGTTCCTAGAGCCCTTGATCGCTTAGGTAGAGACTGATTTGGTTGATTTTAGTGATTTTTTTACTGTATAGGTGAGATCATTGTGGTTGAGGGTTGAGGTGGTTTGGCCTCTGGTAGCCCTGGTTGGTTTTTTTTTTGTTTAAACTTTATGATCTCACATTCATGTGTGGAATATGGCACAACGATGGTTGGCTAAAAGAGAGATTTGGTTTAGGCCAATGTGGTCAGGCGGTATGCGGAAGTCCCTAGATTAGTTGGCATTTTAATATGTTAATAAGAGTTATTTTCCTATTGTGATCTATCAACACTTGTATTGGTTATCATGTTGACATTATGGTTGATTTTCCATGGTTTCTAGTCTAGTTATATGTTGGTTATATGATGTATTCTATCTATGGCCCTTGTTGTGTTTTGATAAGTTATTAAATGGTTAATGAATGCATGGGCTAACTAGTGTTGTTGCGGCTAGCTAGAGAGGGCATAAATCATTCTTGATAATTCTCTAGTGAGATTACTAAAATAGTGAATAGATATGTACTTATGTCCTACAAGTACTATGTACACTAAATGTTTATATAAATGAGTAATTTGAACCTCCAACTTCCCAGGGTCGTAACTTTGGCATACGATCTCCATTTCACTATCATAATACCTCAGTTTGAAGATCTCCATGAGGAGGCTAAATGAAAAAATATGCGTGCAAAACAAATTGGCAGCTTTTTGGTCTTTACATTTTCCCTGAAAACGTCATTTAGACCCTCAAAATGGCCTCAGAAACAAAACTGAAAAGAAATATTATTGGGTCAAGTAGGCTGATAATATTGTGATTATGTGTCACTCGATGTTTGCAGTCAGTTTTAAACATGCGAAGCCCATTTTCCATTAGTGCATCTTGGAAATCAAGTCGTGCATATCAACCCTCATCCCATGTTTACCCTAGTGAGCAGGTTAAAGTGGGTAAATATGGGGTGGGGTGTAACATGACTATTTAGACAATACCCTTTATGATGGGAGCAAGGTCAACCAAGAAATCCCTAGGAAATTAGAAAATCAATTGAAAATAGATAAAATACAAAAACGTTGGGAGAAATCAACTCAACCATCCAGTCAAGTGAGGGTGACTTGGAGGCCCTCATCCAAGGTATCAAGTATGCACTTATATTTACAGAAGTGCTTCTATAGATGCACATATATTAAAACCATCGCTTCCATACATGCACATATATAGAAGTGGTAATACATATGTAGCTATACAAAAGTCATTTTTTGTATATCAACATCTTTCATATATGTGTGCCTATACATAAGTCGACTTCCATGTATGCATGCATATATGGAAGTCGTACATTGTTATGCAACCAGCTCACAAAATAGAAGAAAGATAGATCAAAAACTTGAGAAATAGCCTCTTCGAGGGGGAAACCTCCTTTACATCACATAAATGAAGAATTCTTGGATGATACAAATGAAAAAGACCTCCTTTCTATATATAGGAGTCTAAGGGGTAACAATATAATCAAAGCCTGCATAACAATAATAATGTAAGGGCACAATAATAACAATAGTGGGTTTCTATGGGGCACAACAATAACAATATGAGGTTAACAATAACAATACGGGGGATACACTAACCACAATAATAAGGAGGCTACATTAGGATTATAGGGACCTAACATTCCCCTCTCCATAAAAAGTGTTTTCCGCAATGCTTGAGTATTTTTGCATGCTTCTGTATAAAATTCTCATCCTCCCATGTGGAATCTTCAGCAGGTAAGTTCTTCCACTTAATGAGATACTCTGAAATTAATTGATTTCATAGTTGTTGAGTTCTTGTTTCCATGACTACTTCAAGCTCCAATATGATTTTTCCTTCTTCATCAAGCTCTCGCAATATTGTTTGAACTATGAGCTTATCATCGATAACATTCTTTAAGCATGAAACATGGAAAACTGTGTGTACTCAAGAAGATGCAGGTGGTTCCAATTTATATGCCATAGTACTAATATTTTGCAACACCCTTTAAGGACCATAGTACTTGGGTGATAATTTATTATCCTTCTTAGCTTGCTTGAGGGAGATTTGTTTGTATGGTTTAGCCATAAAAATACCTATTCACCTACGTCGAAACTTCTTTCACTGCAATGTTGATGTGCTTGTTGTTTCATTCAATTATGTGTCAGAGTGAGGTTATCATTTGAGATTTGGAGAACTTGTTGTTGATTCTCGATGTGACCTTCCACTTCTTGAACCTTAGAATTTTCTCTTAAAGATGGTGGTGATGGACGGTGGATGATATCCATAAAGTGTCATAAATGGGGTTATTTTTATTGCAGTATGAAAGGAAGTGTTATACCACCATTCAGCTAGAGGTAACCACTTGGACCATTGTGTTTGTTTATCAAATACAAAGCAATGAAGATATCCCTCTAAAAATTCGTTCACTATCCCAGTTTGTCTGCCAGATTGAGGACGATAAGATGAGCTATGAGCTAATTGAGTACCAAGACAAGAAAATAATTTCCTTCAAAAAATTCTAGTGAAATTGGGATCTCTATCACTTACAATAATCTTTGGGTTTCCATGTAGCTTTAGAATTGTTTCCATAAATGGAGTAGCAATTGTATTGGATTTAAAGGGATGAGATAATGAACAAAAGTATGATTACTTGGTAAGTCTATGAAAAACCACCATGATTACACTCTTTCCTTCGTACTTGGGTAAACTTGTGATAAAATCCATTGGGACCTCCTACTAATGCTAACATTGAATGGCTAAAGGTTGTAAAAGGCCCGGTCAAAGTCTTAATTATCTCAACTTTATTTTACTGGAAAACTAAACATTCTACCACAAACTTATGAATGTCAGATTTAATACCATCCCAAAATACTCCTTCTTGACCTTCTGGTAAGTTTTTAAAAATCTTGAGTGCCCTCCTAAGGGGAGGTGTGCAATTCCAAAAGATTTTTTTTTTTAGTTGAGAATTCTTACATAGATATAAACAATATTTGTACCATAATGAATCATTTTTCGAGATAAATGTATCAGATGTAATGGGATCTTGTTGCAAATTTTGAATGAGTGTCCATACCTCTTCTTCATTTTTCCATTCATTCCTTGCTCCAGTTATTTAATCGAGTTGGATAGTAGAAATTTCATAGAGCAATGCTTCCACATCCTCATCATTTCTCGAGAGTGCATCTGCAACAAAATTTTTCTTCCCTTTTTTTCTAGATGATTTCAAAGTCATAACCCAACATATTTGTGACCCATTTTTGTTGCTCTTATTAAGATAATCTTTGTTCCAAAAATTATTTAAGATTATCATGATATGTTTTTACCTTGAAGTGTCTACCCATTAAGTAAGGTCATCATTGCTTTAGTGCATGTAGTATTGTCAACATTTCCTTCTCATAAATAGGTTCGTGTAAATAATTTCCCTTGATTTGAAGAATTTCAAAAGTAATGGGTATTACTTGTTGCATTAAAATATCACCAATTCCATTTCCTAAGGCATCACATTCCACAATAAAGGCTTTTGTGAATTCTGGTGTAGCTAAGACTGGTGCTTGGCACATTGTCTCTTTAAGATGTTTAAAGGCCTTGACACATTGCCTCTTTAACAAACTTGCAATAATACCCTATTAACCCAAGAAATACTTGAAGATGATTTAGGGTTGTGGGTATTTTCCATTCCTTAATGGTTTTAATTTTATTAGGTTCTATATTAACACCCTCATGAGATACAATATGACCCGAATATTCCACATCTTGTACTCCAAAGAAACATTTGGAGGTTTTTTCATATAATTGTTTCTCCTCTAGCAGTTTGAGCACTCTGTTAACATGTTTAACATGATCATTACAAGACTTGTTGTAGATTAGTATATCATCAATAAATTCTAACATAAATTTTCTAAGGAATGGTTTGAAAATGGAATTCATCAAACCTTGAAATGTGGAAGGTGCATTAGTAAGGGAAAAAGGCATGACCAAAATTTCATAATGACCTTCATGTGTTCTAAATTTTCTTTTTGTAATGTCTTCAGTCTTCATTCTAATTTCATGATATTTTAAACGAAGGTCTAGCTCGGTGAAGTAAATTGCTCCATGTAATTCATCCAATAATTCATTAATGACATGAATGAGAAATTTATCTTTAACAGTGAGCTTGTTGATCTCCCTATAATCTAGACACATACGCCATGATCCATCCTTCTTGTGCACCAATACTACTAAAGCAAAGAAATAAATTTGGCTAGGTTGAATTATACTAGCCTCTAGCATTTGTGCAACCATACCTTTGATTTCACTCTTTTGGGCATAGGGATGTATGTAAGGCCTGATGTTTGGAGGAAATATTCCTGGAATCAAGTGAGTAGAATGATCATGATCATGAATAGGTGGGAGGCCTTTGGGAGTATCAAATAACTATGAATAATTGTCTAATATTCTTTGGAGATCTTGAGAGATGGACGATTTCATTGTTTGAACATCTAGTGAGCATAATTCTGGAATTATGCCTCGTTGTTCTTTCGTCAAAATATTTGTTATACCATTAGAGCGAACTATCTTCCCTGGTTTCCATGTGATTCCCCCTTAATTCAATTTCCTTTCCTTCCCAAGAAAATTTCAATAAAGTTCTTGAAAAACAAAATTTATTGTACCCAAAGATTGTAACCATTGGACTCCTAATACAACATCAACACCACCCATTAGAATGGAAATCATTGGACTATTAAATACATATCCCATCATGGTTATATTGATATTATGACACTTCCCTAAGAAATTTATAGTTCCTCCATTTGCAACCATCACTTGACACTCTAGTGCTAGATATAGAAAGCAATTCAATTCGTTGGCTATCTTACAATGAATAAAATTATGGGTACTACCAGAATCGATCAACACTATTGCCATTTTTTTCTTAGAATATCCTTCTATATTGAGAGTTTTAGGAGTGTTAATTACTTCCAATGCATTATAAGATATGGTTATATTCATCTATTCCTTCTATGGGGTTAGTTCCTGTTGTAGATCCTCTTCTTTTGATGTTTCTTGATCCTTCTCTTCCTCCTCTTCATAATCTATGTAAAATAATTTCTTCTCAGCACACTTATGACTCTTACTATATTTTCTATCACAAATGTAACAAAGCTCTTTTGCTATTTTTTCCCTCAGTTATTGCGGTGTCAATCTTTAAAGGTTGTGGGAGGCTAGGAACAACAACACTTCCATATTTATAGTTGTGAGTGGTATATTTCCTTATTGCCATAATTTTGCTTTCTATGTTTCTTGCCACCTTGAATGCTTTCTCCAATGAATTAAATTCCCAAAGGAGAACCTCATGTTGGATGTTATACTTTAAAGTCCCTATCAAGACATCAATCGTATGCTCCTTTGGCATATCATTTACCTTGATATTCAATTTTTGGAGGTCCTCAATGTGTTCCACCATTGAACCCTTTTGTTTGAGACTAGTTAATTGGGTAAAGAAAGTATTTCTCTTTGTATCCTCATAATGCACTACCAATTCATCCACAAAAATTATCCAAGTGACAATTGACTTATGAGAACAAAGCCATCAATACCACACAAACTAATTTTGTTCTAAATATAAAGATGCGAGTGTACCTTTTGTGTGTGTGGCACATCATGTAGATCAAAGAGTTGCTCCATCTGTAGTATCCATGTCACCAGATCCTTGCCATCAAACTTCCTCATGTCGATATTTTCAATGTGGTGGGTCTTAAACTGAATATTAGAGTCTCGAAAATAATAATTCATATTCCTTTTATCCTCATCATTATTTTCATGGATTAAATTGTCACCACTAGGAAGCCTTTGCTGCAGCAACTTTGTCAACCCTTCTAATTTGACATTCACCGAGTCCATGTATACTTTAGAAACTCCCATATATACTTTTAAACCATCCATCTTAGCTTCTAGTTCATTTTTAGTTGCTCTTTGAATGAGCGAAATTTGTTGCACTTGGTCTCGTAATTTTGATATATCATGTTGTATTTCTTACTCTTCTTCATGCATCATAATAAAGCTTTCAATTTGCTTACTAGTTGTGTCCATTTTTTTGTTTCGAGGAATTTTGGAATCAAATAACACTATATATGCTTCATTATGCCCTTTGAATCACTTCAAATTTATTTTTCAAGAAAAAGTTATGAAAATTTTTTAAAAAAATACACACCTTTTTCTTTCTTCTTAGGAGCTCGATATTGAAATTGTTGTATCTCTGTAATTTCTGATCTCCAAGGTTTGAAACTTCACCATGTGATAGCCCTTTCAGTCTTCTTTCTAATAACACAAGTCTGAAAAATATTGTATTCTTCTAGAAAAGCTTATGCCCAATATTCCATGATGACCTTATTATAGAATGGTGCCACGTGTCACTGTTTCGACCTTCAGGCCTAAAAGCGATACATAAAAAACTATTGTTTGTGAAATTTCAGCCACTTTTTATGAAATTTAAATCCATTCTTGGAGAGAAATTTATGACGATTTTCCCTACGTCACACGTTTGAGATTCAATTATGGAACCTGCAAAAGCCCTACCTTCTTCGGACTATATCTAGAAAACTATAGTGAAACAATATCTAAAAATTTTACACAAAATGTTATGCAACCTACTCACAAAATAGAAGAAAATATAGATCAACAACTTGAGAAATTTCCTCTTAGAGTGGAGAAACTCCTTTACATCACATAAATGAACAATTCTTGGGTGATACAAATGACAAGACTTCCTTTCTATATATAGGAGTCTAAGGGGTCACAATATAATATGAGCCATCATAACAATAATAATGTAAGGGCACAATAATATCAATAGTGGGCTTCTATGGGTTAGAAGAAAAAATATGGGGGCAACACTAACAATAAAAATAAGGGATCTACACTAACAATAACAATAAGGGGGTTACACTAGTATTAAAGGGACCTAACATACATATACAGAAATCAACGCTTGCATATGCACATATATGGAGGTCAAATTATATACATGTGTGGTATAGTCCTCAACATCCAATATTGATATCGACATCATAATTATCATCAAGGGGTCTTATATTCTTGAGAAAACCCTAGAGGGATAAATACAATGAGTATATGCAACCCCTTGATGATGATGATGACGTCAATATCGATGTTTTTCTCTATATATGTGTGCACACATGAGGCCATGCATATGCAAAATATAACATTTGTATATGTGCATATTGGAAGTATATTTTGTGTATGTATGGCTTCCATATATGTGTGCATATACAAAAACCATATTTTTTATATGCAAATCTTCCATATATGTGCGCATATAGATTCTCATTCATGTATATGTGCATAAATATTCATATATGGAAATGTAGGCTTTGTATATGTGCATATATAAAAGCACTTATGTAAATGCACATTTACAAAAGTCAACTTCCCTATATGCATATTTCATTTATGCACACATACAAATGTAATATTTCATATATACATGCATATATAAAAGCCTCGTATTCCATATATGTGTGCATATATGGAAGTTGTGCATATACAAAAACTAGCTTTTGTATATGCATGGATTCCACATATGCACACATACAAATCTCTAAAAATATATGCATGTGTAGAAGCACTTTTGTAAGTTCACATTTATGGAAGTCAGTTTCCCTATATGTGCACATATAAAAGTGGACTTCTGTATGTGCACTTTCTATATATCCATACATACAAAAATCAACTTTCATATATTCATAGATATATATGAAAGTTGAATTCCATTAAATATAGCTTTTGTATATGCATGCATAGCTTATGTATATTTGTGCATATGTAGGAGTTTGATTCCATTTATAATATATCGAAGCTAGTTTTTGTATATGCACGCATATACAGAAGCTAGCTTATGCTTCTGTATATGTATGCATATCTAGAATGTGCACATAGATATTAGAAGTTGGTTTCCATATATGTGTGCATATATAGAAGTTTACTTAAATGGAAGTAGACTTCTATATATGCACATATACAAAAGAAGGCTTCCATATATGCATGTATCTAAAAGTGGACTTATGTATATGTGTGGTATATGTGCATATGTGGAATCAAGATTCTACATACGCATATATATGGAAGCACACTTCCATATACACACATATCTAGAAAGTGAATTCCAGATATGTGTAGCTTCTGTATAGTCCTACATATATAGAAGTTGGCTTCCAAATATTTGAGCATATATCTATATATATATATATATATATATATATATATATAGAGAGAGAGAGAGAGAGAGAGAGAGAGAGAGAGAGAAGCAAGCTTTAGTATATGCACATTCATTAACTCTTCCTCCAACATGGTATTCTTATGGAGCAATAGCGTAGATAATAGTTAGTTGGTTCTACCTCGTTAATAGTGTTTGCATCACGAGTGGAAGGGTCAATTGCCTCTTCCTTAAGCATAGTTTTCAAGTAGATGGGGACCTAAGACATGTCAACCATCTCTTCCTTCAAAATATATTTTTTTCTAAGGGAGCCCAAAGAAAGATCTACTAACTCTAATTACAACATAGCATTTCCATTGAGTAAATACAAGGAGAATGGTTGTTTGATCCTTTCTAAAGCATAATATTTTATTCTAGGTGATTGTTACACTGAAATTTGTCACCATGACTATCTAAAGTTAATATGGCTCCATCAATAGCCATATTGTCCTCCTTGTCAAGCCTCAAACCTATGCTCTTCATGTCAAACTTCAAAAAGAGAGAAAGTCACTTAGAAACATGTTTATCTCTGGGTACGCAGGTTCTCTCTACCTTGCCTGCGTGTACACACTCCAAACACACTGTACCTGCGTACTTGTACGCTCTGTAAGCTAAAGGTTGGGT
>APFE030587622.1:15055-29127 GCA_000404065.3 Pinus taeda | reverse complement strand
CTTTTACGCCTAAAAGCTCTCCTAGTTTTATTTATTTAATTTGAGAATATCTACTTAAAAGCCTAAATATTAAACTGACTTGGATTAGGAAACTAATTCCACAAATGCATGACCCCCTATGTCTATTATTTACAATAATTTCCCTTTGGGCTGAATGCTCCCGCATCAGACTCCCAAGGTAGAAAAATTCATGGTCTCCTGATCATGTGGTTTGTAGTTTTGGTCTTCCTGGATCCCATACCTTGTGTTGCAACTTTCCATTTGCCGCTGCTTCTATCTGTTGTTCTTCTCCAGGTCTCCACACTTTATGCTGCCTTGCTCCACTAGCTGCACTCTCGCAATCTTCTGTTGTCTTCCTTCTGCTGCTTCTCCTTTGTTTCACTACTGTTGGTCTCTTCCCTGGATTCCTTCATCATCATCTGCCTCATCAGTTCAATTTCTTTGTCTAACGGATTTTCACCAGCATCTTCAATAAGACCTGTACTCACAAAACAATTGTTAGAATAAAAAATATAAGGCATCAGTGCCTCTTCTGCTGCTATCAATGTTGTCTCAGCTGTCATCATAAATGTCGCCCCACATGTTGCTTTAGCTGTCACTATGGATGTTGCTGCCTCCCAAACTTTCTGTCCCTCTGCAACATTCCTTTGTTTGTCACTTTCAATTTCATCTGCAACTTCATCTGCAACTTTTTCCTCTAGGTCAGATGTCTCCAGCAAATATTTCAGCACATAAGTCCTTTGTCTCTCCAACTCTCTTCTCTGGAGATCTAGTTTTCTATTCAATTCAACAACTTCATTAGGAGTAGAACTTGGAAACTTCACACAATTTTCTATACCTTCAACAACTTTTGACCAATCATCAGCTGGTCCAACATTCTGATTAGACTCCTTCGTCTTCATTTTCTCATCATTGATCTGAACAGCCTTCAGATTCAACTCTTCTTGGACAAATTCTAAAGCTTGTTCATCTCCATGTTCTGTACCTGCAAACATACACAACTCATTAGTTTTTAAATCACAAGACTTTTTAGTCTTGACTGCTTCCTCTCTAATTTCACCAATGGAAACCTCCTCTTCCAACTCAGCTGCTCTGAGTTCTTCCCGTCTCAATTGTACATCCATCATCTGCTCAAGCTTCCTCGGCTCCCCTGTTAACTGCATGCTTATCTGTAAATCTCTTTTTTGCTGTAGTCTCTGCCACTTCACTCTCTTCCTCATCAGCAAACCATGTCTCTGGTCTTTCACATTTTCCCATAACAACTCCATCAATAGCTCAAGATGAACTGCTATCTCAGCTTTCTCTTTCTCATACTCTTCCTGAGTCAACTGCTGTCTTATGCCATTCGCCTTGGCATATTTCTCCTTCTTTCTTCTGTGGCCTCTTTCTGAATCTCTGCTCTCTCCTTTATGACTTTTAGTAGTCATCTCCTTCGCCATGAGTTCCTCACCTATGAGTTGCATGAAGCCTTTGCCACCGCAAACTCTCTTGCTGCCACTTACCTCACCAATCCTTCCCTCTGGATCTAGCCTTTTGGTAATCATTGGTCCTCTGCTGGAACCTTTCGAGCATTCTCTATTGCTCCTGTAGGCTTCTCTCATCTGCAACTTTATTCAACCTCTGTTGAATCTTTAGGTTCTGCCACATTCACTTATAATCCCTTGCTCGACTCCTTTATCACTGCACTCTCTGCTACAATATTCGTCAGTTCCAAAAATCACATGCAATTAACTTAACAAAAAAAAAACTTAATTCTTCAAACAGAACTATTCTAGCTCTGATACCACTTGATGCAGGGCTGGCCTGCATATAACCAGGATCTTTTAGAATCTCTCTCGTGGAAACTTGATTAGTTCACAATGATCATAAGACTATTAAATCTCATATGAAATCTTTCAAACCATCACCGTAGAATTCAAACCATCCAACAGCTGAATCGCTATGTGATGTGAGCAAACAGAGCATTCAGCGAATTCCAATCCATATTAAAGCCAGCATATTATCCCTGATAAATGTTAAAAGCTCTGAAAGATCTAGAAAATACATATGCACACAAATCACTGAAATAATTAATTAAGAAATAAATTATTTACAAGAGAAATCATGGCCTATTCATGGCCTCTTATTCTTCATACTCACCCCTTCTCTCTCTCTCTGATTTTCAATGCCTTTGAGGCTACATAATTTATAAAACTTAGCATGATCTAGAATCACTCAACTAAAAGCTCTAAGATTCTACATGCAATGCATACATATGGCAAAAAGCATCTCCTCAGCTTTATTCCATCTTTTTCCATGTTCTAAAATAGAAAAGCTTTCCTTATCACTTAATGATCCACATCCATTTCTTTTACGCCTAAAAGCTCTCCTAGTTTTATTTATTTAATTTGAGAATATCTACTTAAAAGCCTAAATATTAAACTGACTTGGAATTTAAGAAACTAATTCCACAAATGTATGACCCCCTATGTCTATTATTTACAATAATTTCCCTTTGGGCTGAATGCTCCCGCATCATGTAGTATTTCTCTCTATTAGAAGCTAGGGAATTTTTTTAGTAGATCTTCGTGAAAGTCCAACAAAGTTCTGAGGTACATCACCTATGGAGGAGGGTTGAAAACACTATGTTAAGAAGATTGTGACCTATGGTGAATTCTTTGTGAGAAGGCAAAGAATTCCTATGTACAGGACTGATATTTGTGTGATGTATCACTATCAATAGGGTCGAGTTTTCTAAGAAAAGAATTTTATAAACTATTTATCTATGGAGAAAACCCTGTGAAGTAGGACATTTTTTCTATGTGAAGTAACAATTTTTAAGGACGAAAATTTTTCCTTGTACCTTAGATATGTGAGGAGACTGATTTCGCGATGTGGAAGGCATACATCGACGTTGTAAAATTGCAAACCATAGTCATATATAGACTCATTCCTATGTCACTACTTTGACCTTCCTCGGCACAAGGTTTTGGCATTGTATAAAAGACTTGAACTTAATCTTGTTGAGTGCATACATATTCTCATATTTGAAGAAGCACCTTTTGTATTTTTGAAGCAACATCCTTTTTATATTTTGAGTGATTTCAAGTTATCTTAAAGACATTCATGTTTAGAATTAAACATGCTTCCAAAGTCAAGGATGATTTTTGAAGCATGATCTTGGGTAAGCCTTTTGGAGTTATGTTGAAATTGATTTGAATAAATTGTTCTTGAATACCCTTGAAGGCGTTTATAAATGCAACTTCTGTCGACACCTTATTGTAGATATGAAGTTCAAATAGAGAACTTGTTGAAGATGAACTTGAAGACCCCTTGGAGACATCCTTCAAGCATTGTTGGAGCAGTCCTTAAAGCATTGTTGGAGTTTAGTTGGAGACATCTTTCAAGACTTTTTGGAGAATATTTTGGAAGTCTTGAAGCAATATTGAATTCACTTTGAATGATTGAAGTAAAAAGAGAGGGTTGGGTCCCTAGAGGATTGAAGTCCTCATACAAGGTTGGAGCCTGAATTGTTTTTTTTAGGGTTGGAGCCTTGTTGAGACAAGGTTCAAATTCAACTTAGTAATAGAACATGTGGTATGGTGTGTCTGTGTGTGTGTACACACATAGAAATGACATCTCATGCCCAAACATAAAAATATATCATATGATTCCCTATAAACAATGGCTCTCATTAAGACTCACTCATTGAACATTTCAACCCTCACAACCATTATGTGGATCCTAGAAGTCAATCATTCTCATCTTATTAGAAGAAGGAGATCAATATTTTTTCTTTTCATCTCTGATTCATCTCTTTGAGTGTTGCATAAAGAAAAATTCTCATAAGATTATCTTCATAATGAATTATCATACTTACAAAATTATAGCTTATAATTCAAGCAAGGAAAAATCATCATTGATGATAAAGTCAATCATAGTTGTATTGCCCTCATCTACCACCTCAATCTCTCTATTAGACCATCCTATAGGGGTTACAAGAGTCAAAGCATGAAATTTAAACAAAATACCTTAAATTAGTTCCATTCATCATTAAAAAATGATTCCACTATCAATGTCTTCAGTAATGACGAAGATTCACTGATAGGTTGAGCAATCAACTACACAATATATAGATGAAATATCTACCAACACGTTCATTGAACCTCCACCTTAGGATGACGATGATGGTCAAGCGGGATGCATGGGGGCTACGTGGAGAAATAATTGAGGATCAAATAGTGGTAGTGACAACTATGGGGGACTAATGTATGGCCTATGGATGCATCCTTTGTAGGTTTATGGAATGGAAAAGATGGTGGAAATGGCCGCTATAATTAGAAATATTAGTTAATAGGACTTGGGAATATAAATGGATGATATTGTTGAATTTAGTGAACTTTGTAGAGATAATCATGAGGGATCTCCAATGTTTTGGGGGACATGTATAAATGCCCTCAAACTAGTTAAGGATGCATCAATTTTAGCATTAAGATTAATTTATAATGGGTTGGCATTTGGTTGTTTTGAGTTTCTATTTAATGATGGTGGATTTGGGTTCTCATTATGCTCCATGATAACCAAGTCTTTTGCAATTCAATAAGGAGTTTGTGTTTTAGGGCATCATTTAGGTTTCTTTTCCCAATTTTAAACCAAATTTTCTAAAAATTAAAAATAATAATGATAATAACAAAACGCCAAAGGAATTGCATGGAAATGCTTGCAAAGGAGACCAAGATTATTGACTTGCATGGGAATGCTTGCAAAGGAGACCAAGATTATTGACATAGAGCTTGATGTAGACAAAGTGGGTTATCGTGAGCTCAATGAGATTCCAAAAACACAATGCATTGTACAAAATGAAAGAAAACATACTTCGTGATCATATAAAAAATAAGATGTAGAAGGAACCCATGTGCATTCCCAAGAATGATGAGCGAATGAGCACACATTTTTGTGCCATCCCTAGTTGGCATCCTAATTGGTATCATTTAAATTGATATCTTGTTTCGCAATTCCAATAATTTTGATAATTACATTGCCACTTTTGTAGTCATTAATTGTGTACCAACACCCATGAATCCGATCTACCTTTTAAACTTTTCAACAATTATAAATTTAAAAATACAGTAAAATTATCTATTTAAATTAAATACTAGCTTTTAAAAACAACAAATAAATGAATCTTAACTTTTCAGAAACCACAAATAAATCAATAGTACATAAATATAGTATACCAAACTGTTGTTGAAATTAATTTCCATTATTCTGAAACCAAACCTAACTTATTTACGTTTTAACATTGATATTACATCATAATCCCTAATAAACACTGTTTCCTATCTTTTACATTAAATTGCTCTTACATATAAATTAGTACTTTAACTAACATAGAACCACAGCACAATCTAATAAGCAGTTTTCAAAAGATATCGAACTCTTTGGTTTTCACGCCAATTTGATGGCCATGAACTTACGTCAAATTTACTTTGTAGATGTATACCGGAACTACATCTAACTCCCAACGACCCTTTACCTGAACCTCCTCGGAATTCGGTATTCCAAAAAATTTCAAACCCTAATTTCAGGGTGAGGATTATAAGAATTCAGTTATTAGGGCCGTTAACAGAATCGCCAATTTTTAATTATAAGGCGGAGTTAATGTATGTCTAATTAAAGGCCATAGGTTATGAATTGATAGCTATTCATTAGTCACCTTTTCGAAATGCTTATGGCTTCACTTTATATAGGTATTACAGTACCTTTAAAGCGAGAGGATATCATTTGTTCTCTTCGTTATATGGGCATTAAGAAAACAAACAATTTTACTGTAACAAAATAATCTAGAGATACGCGTTTTGACAAAACGAGCAATTGAGAATTTCTTAATGAAGTGCATGGAAATTGCTTCGAGGCTTCGATTTGTAATTAATTAAAAAAGCACCCATGCAACTCATGGGTATAAGTACTTCAAAGTTTTTTATAAGATCAAGATTCAAGCCAGCCAAGAAATAGTTATTTTTAATTACATTTTCTATGCAAAACTTAAATAGCGTTCCAAGATTTAATATACATAAGCAATCCCATTTTTTGTTGTGTTTTACAACGATATCTATGAATAAATAAAGTCAAGTCAAAAGAGTATTTATTTGATAACGTTACCAATGCAAAAACTTCAAAAAATTAATCCTACCAAGCAAATGACAAATATAGGGGGAGAAACACAGTTGTCATGATTAGACTTTAGCCAAACGAATTTTAAAAGCTTCATTCCAAAATCTATTGTTTATAAACATAACCTATGGAGATTTCAATCTTGACTTTGAGAGCAATTTGTTGGGGATTTTTCTGGCAAAATCCCAAAAACAAACAATTCAAACACACAGAGGCAATGCTCTGTTTCCTTTACTCCAGGATCTTTTTGCACAGGGAAGCTTTTTAAGAAAAAAAATCTGAGAACAGAGTATTGCACCACCATAAAAAGATTTATGTTCATTAAAACAAAACTCAGTGATACATATTCATCCTTTGTGCTGAGAGGGATTCACCAAAACATTTCAAAAGAAATTACTCTGTATCGTTTTACAAATAATTTTACACTGCTGTGTAAAATCATTCACTGCTATGTAAAAAAAACTTTTACGTTTACTGCTGTAAAAAAAATCAACACACTACTGTGTGGAAATTACGCATTCACGAAAAACTTACATTACCCTTTTCACCGTTGTGTGAAAGATTTCATGGTTTTCACTGATACATGCTTCCATCTTTTCATTACATGCTCCCCATGTGTTTTTCTTACTCACTACTTCGCAGTGTTGTGCGTTTCATACCAAAAATACCATACATAAAAAAAACATTACAATGTGTTTTTCTTGTTTAGTAAAACAAAACTTACACTAGTGAATTTAAAATAATAAAATTAAAAACTATATGATATGCCCATACCTATTATAAATTCGCCATACCTCCGTAGAAAATAAAAACATTAAAATTAATTTTTTTTACTAAAACTCTACGAACCCATTTAAATTGCCTTTATGTTTCACTGCCGGTCAAACTCAAAGCTTTTACGGCACGTCAAATTCATTTGCTGGCAGCTTGATTTGAATCGACGGTGGATAATCATCCTCGCAATGGAACGGTTCATGTCAATATCGGGAGAGCCTTTTTAACCGAACTTTACCTCCCAAGATTGTCAGAGATGGTGACGTATGGGGAGAGCCACGCGTCAACACTATATTTTCTCGGGTCTCTTGTGTACTAAAACTGCCTTTATGCAAAAGCGGTCCGAAAAACATCAAGCAGGTTTGTGGTTTTACTGCGGTGGTTTTGGGCGTTGATACGGCTGCGTTGAAATTACATATTCCAACACAATTGTTATTGCAATTGCTTTTTGTCTCGCAGGGAAATGCCTCTTCCTATCTATGGTTGGACAGAAGCATCCAGCATAGTTGACGGGGATGTACAACCCTAAATGCAGACAGCTAGACAAAGAGGTGGTCTAATACCAAGGGATCAGCGCCAGGCTTGCAAAACAAATAGAAAGATTATGACATGGAGGGCAATGTACAGATTTAATTCCTATAATCACGATAACCAACTAATGAATTTTTTGCTCCATGGTCACCGCCTTGTACTCACCAGACAAGTTATGCTCGCATATATCAAGAAAAACATACACATCTATCTCTTTCTTCTATTATTTTATTCCTAATCCAGATGATTTCCAGGTGATAACATGCCAATGAGCTGTATAGAAGCATTTCAATGGCACCCTTCTAGAGGAAAATAGTAAAATTCTGGACATGACAGTTTAAGATATTCGCTAGTGCATTGCCTTGCAGCTGGAAAACCGCCACCCAATTCCGGAAACCGTAGAACCAACTCAGGGATTATGTAATTATATAATCCGGTAAAAGAAGATTAATCAAGGCTAACGAAGGCTCACATTGCGCACAGGAATGATGAGAATGGATTCGTGCATTTTTAGGGTTTTGGTTGCAATAGCTTCTGCGACTGTTTTTGCAGTCGTCATAGTCAGGAGAGTCATAAGCTTTGTATGGTGGAAGCCTCGGCAAATAGAAATGCATTTCGAATCACAAGGAATCCGTGGTCCTCCATATAAATTATTGTTGGGAAATGCAAAAGAGATGATGAAGATGATGCAGCAAGCGAGTTATACGACAATGGACTTTTCACATGATATTCTTCCTAGAGTTCTTTCATTCTACCATGAGTGGACCAAGACGTATGGTAAGTTATTTGATCAAACTTCGAAATCTACTGTTTTCAGGGTTTCAACATGTATGAGACGCCTCTAAGCAGTTTGTTTCTTTCAATTCAATTGTTTTATTTACAGGTTGCATGTTCTTGCTCTGGTTTGGCCCTATTGCGAGAATAAATATTACAAACCCCGAGCACGTTAGAGAGATTTTGTCTGTAAAATTTGAAGATTATGAAAAGACAGACGCCCATGCAATTGTTAGGAAATTGGAAGGGGATGGGCTCTTGAACTTGAAAGGCAAGAAATGGGTTCAGCACAGAGGAATCATAAACCCTGCTTTTCACATGGAACATCTACGAGTAATTATTATCTCGACTATAAATTCTGTAATGCTTTCTTAGGTTTACGAATTGCATATATAGACTAAATCCAAGGACACTAATGTATTGTACATCATCACAGGCCTTGATTCCAGTGATTGCTGAAAGTGCAACAATTATGTTAAACAAATGGGAAAGTTTGATCGAATCAGGAGTAAATGAGATAGAGGTGTCCGAACAGTTTCAAATTCTCAGTGCAGATATGATTGCACGAACGGCTTTTGGCAATTGCTATGAGGATGGAAAGCATATATTTAACATGCAGTCTGAACAGATGAGGTTTGCTGCAGAAGCGTTTCAAAAGGTTATTCTACCTTTTTCAAGGTGAGACAATATTCCAAATATCAATTTGCAAAGACCCAATTTACAGAGCGTTCAGTTCGTAAATAGTTTCTATATTATTACCAACTAGTATATCTTCCCGAGAATTTCCACTGCTTGTATTCATTGCACAGAGTTTGCATTGCAATGGTTGATAATTTAGAGAGAGTTCGTGTTGTCAATAGATTCCTACCGTTACCAACTAACATATCGTCCAAATAATTCCCACTGTTTGCGTTCATCTCACACAGCTTTCTAAGCTATCTTAAAAATTGCATATTTGCAGCTTAACCACAATCCATTAAAAATAACTCCAAATGCAAATTTGGTTTTTTTAGACTCTTGATGGGTAGAAGTGATGCGCATTTTACTGTCCACATTTGCAGGCTTTTAGAGTTTTCAAATATCAATTGGTTATGAAGAGATGCATGGTGCAGTAATTGCCATTTTTTTAGTCTTAATGCGTAGCAGTGATGCGCATTTTACTGTCCAGATTTGCATGACTTTAGAGTTTTTAAATATCAATATATTATGAAGAGATGGATGGTGCAGTTATAATTGGATATCCAACAAACTTTGTGAACATGGTCGTGTAAGTGTCTTATATATATATAAGAGAAATAAATTGTCTCGTATATATATGAGAAATAAATTAAGAATGCAGGTTTTTGTGAGTCGTGATTTTTATAAATATTTTTGATATGGAAAATATGTTCTGATATGTGATTTTTCAGGAAAATGTTTTTAAAAATAAGTCAAATTCATTAATTTTCTCGTTTCTTCAAGATCACACCACACATAAAAACAACTTGGTGTAAACAACTTAGCTTCTCCGAACCCAAAATGTACTGGGTACTGAGCTGCATAATTTCAGACCTAAACCATAAGAAAACAGGTTTCGAAAGAACAATTAGCAGTAGCTATTTATATTTTCATGGTGATACAAAAACCATCGGTAGAATGTCATCATGTTCTGATGACAAAACAAGACCCAAGTTTTCAATGAATTTAGTAATTTAACTAATTTGACCTCGTTCTATTTCGAGTCTTATACTTGTGGTTTTCAGAGGCCTGATTGTGAATAGGATATCTTCATGATATAGTAATAAGTAATAATATTCGGTCATCGCTGCCTAATTTTCAGTTTTTGTAGGCAGCTGCAATTAGATACTTACGTGGCTTAGTTGTACAATCTGTTGCAGGTATTTTCCAACGAGAAAGAATTTTTATAAATGGCGACTGGATAAGGAAATTCGAAGGTGTATGACCAACTTGATTCAACGTCGGGAACAGGAATCAAGAGCTGATACTGATCTGCTGGGGCTCATGATAAACGCTAAGGGCAATATGAATAGTTCCTCTGCTCTCAAAATTGACGAAATAATGGAGGAGTGCAAGACTTTCTTCTTTGCTGGAAAACAAACAACTTCGAATATGCTAACTTGGACCATGGTTCTTCTAGCAATCCATCGTGAATGGCAAGAAATGGCTCGAAAGGAAGTTCTGGAGGTCTGCGGGCAAAATATTCCAGACAGAAACGCAGTGGGCAAACTTAGAATTGTAAGATACTCCTATCTTTAATTTTCGTGTATGTTGTTGTAAATAGTAGCACCACCTGTCTAAATACCTAATAACTGTGTCCCCATTCAGCATTGAAATTCTCTGAGTCTCATAATCTCGGATTTAATTGTTTGTTCGGCTTTAATCGCAGTTGGTCAAATTCTTATTGCCCTTAAAGTTAGGCCTTTACAGTATTGGTGAACCACTGTAGAGATTGTGAACCTCCCAATTTTACCACCCATGGGGATTATGAGCCTCCCAATTTTAAGTTGGTAGAGTTCCTACTTCCCTTGAAGTTAAGACTTTATAGTGCTGGTGAACCACTGATAGGGATTGTGAGCCTCCCAATTTTACCACCCACGGGGATTATGAGCTTCCCAATTTTAAGTTTTGCATGCTACCTTGAGCAGGAATTTGATGAGTACAATACTGAATTGAGATTATGGTTTCAACCCTTATAATGTCTATTGTTATTGACCCATGTCTATTGTTTTCTCTTTTGATTTTTTCAGGTTGACATGATTGTAAAAGAGTCTCTGAGGCTGTATCCGCCAGTAGTCGCTTTGATCAGAAGAACTAATAAACCCATGACGCTTGGAAAGCTTAATCTTCCACAAGGAATGGAGTTAATGATACCGATTTTGGCAATTCACCATGATCAGGCCTTGTGGGGTGACGATGTGAACCAATTTAATCCTCATAGGTTTTCAAAGGGAGTTGCGCAGGCTGCAAAACATCCACTGGCATTCATTCCATTCGGGGCTGGTCCGAGGACGTGCATAGGGCGGAGTTTTACTATGTTGGAAGCCAAGGTGGCTTTAACCATGATTTTGCAACGTTTCTCTTTTGATATTTCTCCTTCTTACAGGCACGCACCCACTGTGCTTATGATGCTTCACCCCCAGCATGGAGCTCAAATCATATTCCGGAAGTTAGGGTAATGAACCAATGGAAATGTACTGAGTTTTTGCTTGCCTTGGGTACGATGCTGTGGAGTCCTCGTGAGACATCTTCCGAAACTCGATTTTATATTACCATGACCTATAGACATCAAGAACTAGAAAACTATGATTTAGATTAGGAAAATCAATATTTTTGGCTGATAGTGTGTAATAGGAACAATGAATCATCCGGCTCCCTTTGAGAAAACATTTCGTCCCCATGGTCGTCTATCTGAAAGGTCACAGTTATTGGGATCACCCATTGAAAGAAGTCTAAATTTTTTGAAGGATGCACCGAATGAGTTGGCATCCTGATCATCTAGGGTTCTAGGTTTATAGTTTGTTGTTTTTTTCTTTGAAAATAGTGGAAATTTTGGCAATATTTTTGTAAATAAAAATTATAGTAGTCAAATTTCAAGATTTTTATAAAGTTTTTGATGGCGCTGAATTCATTTTTATCATAAAAAAAATGATTGAAAGTATTTTAAGAAAATTCTACCATTTAAATTTCTTGAAATTTTTTTACCCTAATTCCAACTACTACCTTTTACCTTTTGAGAAGCCAGACAAATCCTCAGCCCTGCTAGAGGACGCCTTTTTTTAAGCAGTAGTCTATAACGCGACTTTTTGAAAGTCTTTCCGGCTGATTTTTCTGGTCAAAATCCGGCAGCAATTCATTGGAATCCCAAGTTTGATAGCTAGTTTCTGCACAATCAATGGCTCCCAGGGGTTTTCCAGGGCGTTGAATCCAAATATGCAGTTAAAAAACCATTTTAACTGCTAAAAATCAAGATTTAACCTCATTTCTTCCGCCGGATTCCGTCACCGGAATCTCCAAAAAGTCGCATTATAGACAACTCCTTTTTTTAATGTTCTACCTTAGAGCCGCACGTGAATATGTATTAAAAACAAAGCAGTGTTTCACCCCAAATAGGGCTCCTCTTTGTATCTGTCCCTATGGAGGTATGCATTATTTGTATCTGTTTACGGAGATGTGTGCAATCTATGTACGGATTCCCTATCGTCTTGGGTTTGTTTTATTGTTCTCCCTCAGCCGATGAGGATGTTAAAAACGAAGGATTCTTTAACACAATGGAAGCTCCTGTATGTACTTGTTTCCATGGGCGTGTGCATTCTTAGTATTTGTCTGCGGGGATGTGTGCATTCTCTGTATCCGAGTCACTCTATTGGTTTATGTGTTTCAGTGCATGCGCGCGTGAACACAGCATATGTTTAGCACTTGCTATGTGTATTATGTCTCGAACTATTCGGCACTTTCTTTTAATCCCATGTTCGCATTTTATAAGTCATACCATGTTACTGTCCGCTACATGTTTTTATTACTAGAACTTTCTACTTGAAATTGTAACTTTGGAGTTCAATTTTTTATTTTTTAATAGATAAGATTGTCGGGGTATGGTACTACACAGTCCATTGGAACTCCCTGATAGAAATGAAAGGCAATATTAAAGAAATATGGCGACTTCAACATTATCAAACTCTTCCTTGCGTTCCGGAGGTGTCACTATTACGTGTAAATTCTAAAGACTCGATTATCGAGGTTATTTTACTCTTTTTCACCAATTCTCACTCTTACATGGAAATTTTAAAAGACTCGATTATTGAGGATACTTCACACCATTTCGATTCGACATTCTTAACTATATTTCGAAACTGACCGTGGAAAGTCATATTTCTTTGAAAGATGAACACTATTAGCACACCATGCTTATCGTGTATGTGTGGACAATAGGAATTAAACACAGTTGAAGTTGGACTCCAAAAAATTGAAAGGTTAATAAATAAACCTTGAGATAATTAATTAGAATTATTGTTTAAAAAATAGTATATTTTAAAATTTATAAAGTTAAAAATAATTTATGGGACAGATTACTTCTTCATTTGTTTGATTTATTTGGTTTCTTTTCTGTGAAACTTCAAAATAAATGTTCCTAATTCTGAACAAATTCTGTTAAAACTAGCTGCCAACATATCTGCAAAGCTTTCCATGTTGTTTTTGAAGGCCTCACATTCTAAAATGAAATGTTTTTCTGGAACAAAAAATGCATACTCTTTCCTCCCACTTTCTTTTGGGCTTTTAGAGCTCCCTATTTCACAAGGGAGTTGATGAGAATTAGTACCTTGAACAATAATAATTTTGGCTTTCTAAGAGATATTGGCCTATATGTATGCTTTTAGTTGATAACTATAAGTTGGATTAAAGACTTCAATATAGTACTTTTTCTTTATTCCTAGCTCTTTATCCCAATAATGCTTGTGAAACTTTTCCATAACAAAAGTTTTTATCTCTTTGTTGTTTATGGGACACAAGTTCACGCAAATACCCCATTTACTAACCCATTTGTTATTTTGTTGCATCCAAGTTTTTTTTTTCTCTTCTGTCATTAAAACCTTAGGCCATCTACCTCTTCCATTTGTTCAACTTTTTTTAAATACCTTATGACTCGCACCATAGCAATTGCTTCAATAGTAGCAGTTTAACAAGATAGCGTAAGGAAATGCACCTTTAATCTTGAATTTGATTGTTTGTATACAATCAATTATAGAGTAAAGGCTTATAATTGAGATGTTAGGTTATTTATCACATTAAAATAAAAAATAAAAATTTAATATTACAATATAATAATATTACATTTATCAATT
>APFE030587622.1:0-13982 GCA_000404065.3 Pinus taeda | reverse complement strand
CATATTATAAATTAATTGTACTTACATATTTATAAATAATGGTAAGAATGCATTTTTTAATAAAAGCTCATTTAAAAATTTCATTTCATACCATAAATTAGCTGTAATAACATATTATAAATTAATTGTACTTACATATTTATAAATAATGGTAAGAATGCATTTTTTAATAAAATATCATTTAAAAATTTCATTTCATACCATAAATTAGCTGTAATAACATATTCATAAGTAATGTTAAGGAATGTATTTTTAATAAAAGTTAATTTAAGGATTTCATTTCATACCATAAATTAGTTGTACTGATGAGTATAGATGCCATTTCTAAATTAAAACATTATATTAATATAGATGCCATTTCCAAATTAGAATATTATATTGAAGGAAAAATTACAATTTTTAGATTACAAAATTATAATTTATTATATATATATATATTATATATATATATATAATAAAGGAAACTAGTTTATTTATTAATGAGCATTCTAAGTATCTTATTTAGTTATTATTAAAAAATCTTTTTAGATTTTCTTTAGTCATTATCAACAAATCTTGAGACTCTTTTTCACTAATTGGCTTAACAAAGAGATGATATTTTTCTTCTCTTTGACATTGGCTTAAGGATGTTATATTATATTGCTCTTCAATTTAGGCAAAAATGTTCCAATCCTTGAGAGCTCTCTAGGAAATTTTCTCAAAATAGACATTATATCTCAAGCTTCTAATGAGTAGAAACTAAACAACGTGTTAATGATCCCTAAGTAGAATAGCATGTATGCTCTCCTACAACCATTTATCTTTCATCTAAGGCCTATAATTTACTCTTTTGCATTTTAATTTTAGTCGACAACAAGATTAATTTATTTCTTCTGATGGAGATTGCAACATTTGAAACATGGAGAATGGAGGCGTTGGTTGTAGTAGAATGGAATTAATGGAAAATGAATGAGTTAAAATTCTTTCCAACACAAGGAACGAAGTGTTCTTACACATATCCATGATGATTTTGGTCATCCCATGCTTCAATAACTATATGAGAAAACTTCCCCCACCAACCTCTTACAAACATTCATTGACTACTTCTACAAGTTGGGGGAGGTGGACGCTTCAATTAAGACACATGGTGCGGAAATATATGAGATCTAATGATAACACCTGGAAAAAAAAAGATTTGAATTTCCATAACCTGATTTCCTCTTCTGCTATGGTCGAACCATGCCACCTCCATTAATTTCCATCTTTGATCATTATGTAACGTATTCCAACATTAATATTTAAAGATATTTAATTCTTCATAGAAAATCAACCACATGGTCCATAAAAGTATATTTACATCATAAATGCTTAGAAACATTAGTTAGGCCTTGACCTTTACATCATGCATTTGGAATCTATAATGCCATATTTAAACATTGCTTAAATATCATCATTTATTTATTATAATATGACTTGACTCCCAGCATCACCACAATAAATTTAGAGTCCACATATAATTTAGTCTAGTATATCTAAGGGGTTAAAAATCGAGGTGTTACATTTCATATCCCCTTATAATATCTCTCCATGGATTCATCAAATTCACATGTAGCTCCATTAAGGACGAATCTCTTCAATTACACCTTTTACTCATTTGATGGCTCTATTCTAGACTAACTTTAATTTTTTTTGTACGATGGTTAGTGGATTTGATTAGAACTCTCCCCTTTGTTTTTCTTGGATCATAACTCATTAAAACACATGCTTAGGATCATGTACATATTTCTTAATAAAATAAAAATGAAAAAATACTATGAGTTTGAATGTGAGAAGGATATGAAAGTTTAAATGAAATTAGCCCTACTCTATTTAGCATTTCAAATGAGATGCAATTTATATAGTTGCCAACTAGGCCATATTTTTAAGATTTAAAGAACCAGTGTCATTAGCATCACGAGTATCATTAAGATTATACATATTTATACATTCATGATTGACACTTAAGTTCCCAACCGATTGCAATTTAGTTTTGTTGAGAAATCAAAGTGCTTTTAGATTAGGATCGATTCTTCTTACTTGATAATTACTTGTGAATGTTGTTTCCTTTTATTGCTATAATTATGTTATCTTCATCAAGAAATTACAAAATTATTCAAAACATGAAGATCACAATCTTAGCCAAAGAACATAAGATGTAAGCTTCAAGCCAGGAAAAAACCCCAAAGGGGGAAAACCCAACCAATCCTCTTCTTATAGAATCATATCAAAGTGAGATATCCAAGGCTCTAGACGAAGACCAAGACCTCCACAAAGACCTAAGTCATCCCTCCTTCAAACCTTTTCCAATGAAGTCAAAGTCAACAATAGTGAATGCTTGTCAACACTCTTCAAATCTGGTCAAACACAGAAATTCAGACCTGCAATTTCAGATATGTAACTCCTAGATTTTCCCCAGGACCTTCGTATATGTGAACAAAAACTAGAAATTTCGGCCTTTTCTCTCTCCTTTGACTTCTTCTCTCTCTCCTTTGAGTTTCACTATTTTTCTTCTTCTTCTTGGCACATAAATTGATGAGTTTGAGACTGAGAAAATGAGACCAAAGTGTCTCCTATTTATAGTTGTCTAGGAGGTCAAATAGGTTCCTTGTCTAAGCTGAGTTGGCCAGGCAGGGCCAAATTGGTCTTGTGGTGACAAAATTGACTTTTTGACTCAAATAAATTAATTTTTCTTTTTCTTTCAACTAATCTAAATGGGACTTTGACTCAAGTACATTTCTTGGCAAATGACAAATTTTCTTTTGACTGAATAAACCCTAAAAATAATGAATAAAATGCTTTGACCAGAATAATAATAATAATAATAATAATAATAATAATAATGAATGTAATAATATAATAAATATTTCAATAGTATATTTTGTATTGAATTAATGAAGACCAACAACTAGTTACATTTTCAACACTCCCTCCTTAACTAGGGAGTATTCATAATGACATGGCAAGATAATCTTCCATATTTGATGTTTAGTTTCTTTCTCATAAGTGGTAGGTTTTACTTCAATAAGTTTATTCATGTATGTTTCACAACCATAGTATCTTTTAGGCTTATTTTTTTCTATGAATGTTCCTTTACTTGTGGCATGTCTTTCAACTTCTTATAGAGTTAATCTTATCCAGGTTGGCCTTTGTCGAGTCTTTAGAATGATTATTGGTTGCATGGGTTCACCTGGTCCTTAAAGTTCTTCATGGTTGGTTGTAGATACTTGAGGATTGCCTTGTCTTGAAACTTCTTTATTTGTAAATATAGGTTCTTCCTCCTCATCAGAATCAATGGGAATATCCTTGGACTTCTTATATGCGATACTTTCATAAAAAATGACATATATTCTTACTTCAATATGTTGATCTTCCTTGATGTAAAGTCTATATGCTTTTGATGAGGTGATATATCCAACAAAGATGCCTTTTTGATCCAGGTCCGGGTGTGAAGAAGGACCCTTCCAAGACCTTTTACTTTCGTGATGTGTTAAAATTGCATTTTAAAATAACATCAATGAATACATCTGCATGTTGTAAAGAAGAGGAACATAACAATCATCAATACATGAAAACATAAGCGTTGATAATAGAGTTCGTCTGGAAGGGACTATGTCTCCGGGCCCCGGTGTTAGATGGTGTAGGCCTCTACATTATGTGTTGTCAATAATGATGATGTACATAGAGATGATGTCTCAATCATACAAGGAAGAATGCCCTCACACGAGAGTGGCTCTAAGAGATGTTCCACAACTAGAACTCTCAATCAAAAGACTCCTATTCATATGACACAAAAATATGCATGGTGCGCATCCCGCCAACATGGCACAAAAGGGATGTCAATGAAAAACACATGCATGATGACAACGAGAGTATCCCAGCAACATACAACAAGGGATCTCAAAGCATAACATGAGGAGTTATGACAAAAAGTACATCACATAAAAGGTTCTGCATCAAATCAAGCAAGGAATCATGACAACATGTAACAAAGAAGATCCTGCCTCAATATCAATCAAGTACCTATACAACATAATGTAGAAAGAAGAAGTACATGAACACATCATATACCTCACAACCAAGGGCCATCTGAAGAAGTGGATGTCACACTGCTGAAGCTGCTCAGACCATTGCTCTCAAGGCATCGATCACATGAAGATAGTTACTTGCACAAGAATGTGGACATCTACACTGGCACTTAGAAAAGTGGCTAGAATAAGAAATGAGAGAATAAGAAATCTGAAGCCACCATCATAATTGTGGTGTCGAGTAGTGCTAAATTGACTATCCAGAATCCGAATTCTGAGAAGTTGAGAATTATGGGCTCAAGGAATCTCCTATATTCCCCCGAGATATCTTAAAGATTTTGTTTCATGGATGGATTGGAAATCCACAACTCAGATGGAAAATCTAATCTTGACATTTCCATCCCTGTGGAAAACCATGAAAAACAAGTATAAACTTGACTATATTATGAAATGTCAAATTTTACCTCCTTTGGAAAATTTCATGGCTCGTGGTTTCGCTCCCTGTTTTTGTTGAAATCATGGTTCCACGTGCATTCTGGAAATGACTAGAAAATGTAGACCTCTGATGAATAAATCAACAACACCATTGTGTTCGTGGTGACGAGAGGTGTAAAAACAATATGAAACTTGTCAAATTCTCACAAAGTGAACATTTTGCCCTCCTGCAAAATTCATGGTTCCTGCATTAAAATATTAATTATTTCATTGCCTCAAAATCCGTCCCTACATTCTACCTCGAAATTTCTGCCTCCAGTCTCTCTCTGTCTCAAACTCTGTGCCTGTAGTCTCTCTCTGTCTTGAACTCCGTGCCTACAGTCTCTCTCTGTCTCGAACTCTATGTAGAGATAAAAGCGTGAGTTTAAATAAAAACTCATCGGTGGACTTACCAAGGGAAGTGGTTGACACAATGGCAAGTAAGGAATATGGTTAAGGAGAGGTCAGGGGATCAAATCCCGCCTCTTCCATATATAACTTTTATAACCATAAAGTTGTTTGAAATAGGGCGGCCTGCCCCTTAAACCCCACATTATTACCTTATTGGCACACCCTTAACTACTGTTCACGCAAAAATTGGTGATCGGCTTATCAAATCGCCAATAAATATAGGCGTTGGCATGTTTATTAGCGTGATATCTGGCTAGATATATGAGCGATCGATAGTTGGAGGTATTGGCACCTTTATTGGGGGTTATGCGGACATATATGTTGGCGATATTATATTGGTGCAATAATCTGCACATAATCTATTATTATATAATATATATATATATATATATATATATATATATATATATATATATCTATATATATATATATATTATATATATATATTATATATAATATATATATATATATATATAAAGGGCTAGGGCGATGGGGTGTGGGTCGAGTCCACCACTCGTGGCCTGCCTGCCCCGATATACATTATAATATGGTTATAATATATATGTGTGTGTGTGTGTGTGTGTGGAGGAGGTTTGGCGAGGGTTATTACCGCCGATCCTGAAACCATATTATTAATGCGATTTGCGACTTATATTGCGATAAGGTTGTTTAAAGGGTTCGGCGAGGTTTGTTGTTGTCAATCCCGAAACCATTTTTTATTGGTTTGCTGTATTATATAGTTATTTTAATAACTATGTATATTGAAGCATTTTGTTATATGGTTATTTATTAACGATTTAAAAATGATTTTGTCTCTTATGCAGGTTTAAGAGACAAATGAGAGAATGCCAAGTTTCATTGGCTGATGGGCTGCCATGTGGGTCCCACCTACTTACTGGGTTGCCATGTGGCACACTGTGGGCCCCACTTTCTCCTATCATGTCAACCTTTGAAGAGCTCTATCTTTCACATGCGAGCTCAATTTGACGAGCCGTTCACACCACCATGATCAGGACTACAAGGTCTTTGATCTGGTTCTAGTTTGAGCATAATTCAAACACTTTGATTTTTGAGTCATCTTTGTCCTGTGTGTCTTTCTGGAGCCACCTGGATCAATCCTCCCCACTAAGGAGCTTTTGGTCCTTCAAAAGCATGAGAAATAATATGCAACTCTCTCTGTACCCTACCTGCATGACAAGCGTCCTGAAAAGGTCTTGCTTCCCTCTCCTTCACCTTTGTTCTTCAAACCATTAAGAGACGAACTAACACCTGCTACTTCTGCAACCTGTAGTACATGGTTTTGAAAATTACATGCTTGAATGACAAGACCAACCAAAGACCAAAACGTCCCATACTTGCCATGATTTTATAACACATACTCAGTGGTCAAGTTTACAATAAGATGGATGTAACACCCAACTATGACAACAAGGCCAACCATCATGGTTGCTTCAAAAAGTGGTGGAAAACACCTCGTCACTGCAACACATGATTTACATACATAAGGCCAAACATTATTGTTTTGACAAGTGATGGAAACATAACATCACTTTCATAGTTTTAACATGCAACTCAAAATATGACTAAAAACATGACTAGACTCATCATCACTTTTACTCTTTAACATGCAACAAATGATTTACAAAAGAATTACCATGAAACAACAACATGTCTAGAAACCATTTCTCACTTATCTTTGTGAATGGGTCACCTCCCTGAGGTGGTTTTTCTTGTCGAAGAACTTCTCTTCCTCGTTCACGTATCGATGCTTTGTCTTTAAGGTGCTGCTCTGGATGGAGCTTCTAGCAAGTGGCTCTTTGATGGCCATTTCTATCGCAATGAATGCAGTAGGCTTTCTTCCTCCATTTCTGCTTAACATGTTTCTTCTAAAGCTGTTGAGAGGGTCTTTCAAGCCTCATGAGTGCTGTCGTTCTTTTCCAATGCTTAGAAAATGTATGACTAGTTAAACCACAAAAAGTAAATGTTTTTCGATGTCTTGATATTCATTCATTATTAACAACATGATCATAATCAAAATGAACAATCGAAGATCGAATGTGATTATACCTTCCTTTGTTGTTTCTGATGTCCGTGTGGCAATGAGAGCTTGCCTTAGCGCTCTCCTTTTAATGGAAATTGCCATGGGATGATGGGATGTTTTCCCATCATTCTCTTTCCTTGACAATGTCTCGAACAAATCTAACACCTTTGAGCACTCTCCTTTAGTGAATCACGAGCTTGCAAATTAATGCTCATGCATAGCCTCCAAAGGTTGAGTGATGCCTTTGTTACTAACGCCAAGTTCTTTCTCCTTGTGCCTTGTCTTTGTAAGGAGCCTCATGTTTGTCCCTATAATTGGGATCTCCAAATCTCCAATAGACATCATACTATGAGAAGATGAAATCGAAAGGAAATCAACATCTTTTACCTTCTCTTTTGATTTGTAAAGAACTGATGAGGGCTGATCATCATCCGTCATTAGTGGTTCGCTAACTGTCTCAGTACATTCCCCAACTTCTTTCCTGACATACCCAAGTCCTACCTCACGGGGTAATTCCTCTACCTTGATGGGGTTGAAAATGTCTTGTCCATTAATGCCCAAGCCTTTTCCTTCATACCCCATTCTCTTTAACAGTTTGGATCCAATTCCTGTCGTGTGGTTTTCAAACATAACAAAATCATCATCAAGAAACTAAGATGGAGAGCTACGAAGATGGAGAACTACTTTTTACTTGATATGAGTCTCGCTGTGGCTTTTCCAAGGCCTCGTTCTTTGCTTGCAACTATCACAGAAAACTTTGTTTGTCCTCTTTCTCTTCATGTAGATGCGTCTTCAACTTATCATTCTCTATTTGAAGATTATGCTTGTTTTTCTTCAGTTCTTCCATGGCCTCTTCTGTGGCTTGCAATTGAAGCTCCAATCGCTCCTTTTCCTTTGTCACTTTTTGTAGTGTTTCATACACAATTTCCACTTTGTTGGAAATGTCGAGCATGGTCTCGCACATCGCTTTTTCATCCTCTATCATTGCACATTCCATTGTTCACAGTGCAATTCACATCAACACAAAGACAGCTCCGATACCACTTGACCCAAGTCCGGGTGTGAAGAAGGACCCTTCCAAGACCTTTTACTTTCGTGATGTGTTAAAATTGCATTTTAAAAGAACATCAATGAATACATCTACATGTTGTAAAGAAGAGGAACATAACAATCATCAACACATGAAAACATAAGTGTTGATAATGGAGTTCATTCAAAAGGGACTATGTCTCGAGGCCTCTGTCTCAAGATGGTGTAGGCTGCTGCATTATGTGTTGTCAATAATGATGATGTACACAGAGATGATGTCTCAATCCTACAAGGAAGAATTCCCTCACGCAAGAGTGGCTCTAAGAGATGTTCCACAACTAGAACTCTCAATCAAAAGACTTCTATCAGTATGACACAAAAATGTGCATGGTGCGCATCCCGCCAACATGGCACAAAAGGGATGTCAAAGCAAAACACATGCATGATGACAACAAGAGTATTCCAGCAACATAGAACAAGGGATCTCAAAACATAACATGATGATTTATGACAACAAGTACATCACATAAAAGATTCTACATCAAATCAAGCAAGGAATCATGACAAGTAATAATGAAGATCAGGCCTCAATATCAATAAAGGATTTTTACAACATAATGCAGAAAGAAGAAGTACATTAACACATCATATAGCTCACAACCAAGGGCCCTCTGAAGAAGTGGATGTCACATTGCTGAAGTTGCTTAGACCATTGCTCTCAAGGCACCGATTGCATGAAGATGGTTGCTCGCACAAGAATGTGGACATCTACACTGGCACTTAGAAAAGTGGCTAGAAGAAGAAATGAGAGAATAAGAAATATGAAGCCACCATTAGATTTGTGGCATCGAGTAGTGCTAAATCGACTATCCAAAATCCGAATTCTGAGAAGTTGAGAATTCTGGGCTCAAGGAATCTCTTATATTCCCTCGGGATTCCTCAAAGATTTTGTTTCATGGATGGACTAGAAATATGCAACTCAGATGATGAATCTGATCTCGCCATTGTGATCCCTATGGAAAACCATGAAAAACAACTATAAACTTGACTATATTCTAAAATGTTAAATTTTACCTCCTTGGGAAAATTTCATGGCTCATGGTTCCGCTCCCTGTTTTTGCTGAAATCATGGTTCCATGTGCATTCTGGAAACGACTAGAAAATCCAGACCTTTGATGAAGAAATGAACAACACCATTGTGTTCATGGCAACTAGAGTGTAAAAACCATATAACAGTTGTCAAATTCTGACAAAGTGAACATTTTTCCCTCCTGCAAAATTCATGGTTCCTACATTAAAATATTAATTAATTCACTGCCTCCAAATCCGTGGCTACATTCTACCTCAAAAGCCATGCCTGCAGTCCCTGTGTGTCTCAAACTCTATGCCTGTAGTCTCTCCCTGTCTCGAACTTCGTGCCTGCAATCTCTCTTTGTCTCGAACTCTGTGTAGATATAAAAGCCCGAGTTTAAATAAAAACTCATTGGCAGACTTACCAAGGGAAGTGGTTCGTGCAATGGCAAGGCATATGGTTAAGGAGAGGTCAGGGGATCAAATCCTGCCTCTTCCATATATAACTTTTATAACCATAAAGTTGTTTAAAATAGGGTGCCCTACCCCTTAAACCCCGCATTATTACCTTATCAACGCACCCTTAATGGTTGTTGGTGCAAAAATCGGCAATCAGTCTATCAAATTGGTGATCAATATAGGCGCTGGCACGTTTATCAGCGCGATATCCAAATTTCCATGATATATATATATAATTATACTATTATATTTTATTATTATATTATATATATATATATGCTGAATATGTGGAGGAGGGTTCAGCACGGGTTATTGTTGCCGATCTTGAAACCATGTTTTTTATTGTTTTGTTGTATTATATAGTTATTTTAATAACCATATATATTGAAACATTTCGTTATATGGTTATTTATTAACCATTTAAAAATGATTTTGTCTCTTATGCAGGTTTAGGAGACAAATGAGAGAATGCCAAGTGTCACTATCTGATGGGCTGCCATGTGGTTCCCACCTGCTTACTAGGTTACCATGTGGCACATTGTGGGCCCCAATTTCCCCTGTCATTTCAAACTTTGAAGAGCTCTATCTTTCACATACGATCTCGGTTTAACGAGTTGTTCACAACACCACGATCAGGACGACGAGGTCTTTGATCTGGTCCTAGTTGGAGCATAACTCAAACACTTTGATTTTTTAGTCATCTTTGACCTGTGTGTCTTTCTAGAGCCACCTGGATCACTTTTATACCTATTGGGTCCAACTTCTCCCTTTTGTCGATGGGAATGTGAATGTATACAAGACATCCAAAAATTCTAAGGTGATCAAAATTCATCTTCTTTCTTGTAAATGCTTTTTCCGGAGTCATGTCATTAAGAATTTTGTGAGGTCTTCTATTCGGCATGTAGTTTGTTTTCAAATAAGCTTCTCACCACAAGAACTTGGGAAGGTCTTGGTCATGTAGCATGGCTCTTACAAATTATTCAATGGACCAATTCTTCCTTTTAGCCACAATATTTTGTTGATGATATTAGGGAACTATTAGCTCCCTCTTAATTCCCACTTCTTTGCAAAAGGCCTCAAGTTCTCTACAAGTATATTCTCCACCATTATCTGATCTTAGGGTTTTGATTTTCTTATCTTTCAAATTCTCTACTTCAGCCTTGAACTCTTGGAAATTTTTGAATACTTCATCCTTAGAATTCAAGAGGTATATCCAGGTCTTTTTAGAGTGATCATCAATAAATGTTAGATAATATTAATGACCACCGAGTGACTTCTCTATCATGGAACAGACATCGGAGTGAAATAGGTCCAAAATTTCCTTCAATCTTGATTCACTACTTGTAAATGGTTTCTTCATGTTCTTTTCAAAGGTGCATCCCTTAGAAACGCATTCCTACTCTTCTTTATATTGGGGTATATCAATCATGATTGATTTAATGATGGCAATATCTTGTAGTGTAGGTGACTATACCTTCTATGCCATAATTCACAAGGGTTGGTGTCTAATTGTACTAGAGCTTGAAGAGGAGGTGGTAGAAGTCTATACAATGTCCTCTCATGAATCCCAATAGTCCCTACATTTTCAATACTAGATCCCTTTCCCCATACAATAACTTTGTCGTCAACAAACACAACTTCATCACCTTTATCTTCTAGGAAAAAATAGAAAGCAAGATTTTTTTCAAACCTGGAACATAGAGGATATTGTTGAGATGAATATTTACACTAGATTCTAGCTCTAATGAAGTAGATCCAATCCCTTTGACTGAGTAGCTATTATTGTCTCCAAGTTCCACTCAGTGAGAGGATTTTCCTTTTGATAGATTTTTTAGTTGACCATGTTCCCTTGTCATGTGCCTTGAAGCCCCACTATTGATTACCTATGTATTATCACTTCAAATGAACTTGTGAGAGTAGAATAAACACTCCATCCATGACTTTTTTAGATAGATTGGAGATGAACTTGATGATGCAACCTTTGATATATTCAATGAGACTCCTAAGAGTCTTAAAACATTTCTTCATATATCTTTCCATTGAAGAGGGGAGACAAAAGATAGATAGTTGCTTCAATAATTTCTTCCATTAAGAGTGCCAACAAGATGTGATCTTCAAAATTCCTTTCTTCACCTTAGCTATGATATCATGTTGACAAATCAAAGTGCTTATAGATTAGGGTTGATTCCTCTTTCTTGATAATTACTTATCATTGTTGTTGGCTTTTATTACTTTAATTATATTATATTCATAAAGTAATTACGAAAATATTCAAAACATGAAGATTACAAGAGACAAAGAACACAAAATGTAGTATCCAAGCAAGGGAAAAACCCCACAAGGAGGAAAACCCAACCAATCCTCCTCTTATAGAATAAAATCAAAGTGATATACCTAAGTCTCTAGAAAAATACCAATACATCCACAAACGCCCAAGTCAACCCTCCTTCATATCTTTTCCAACCAAGTCAAAGTCAATAATAGTCAATCCCGATCAATGCTCTTCAAATCTAGTGAAACACAAAAATTCATCCCTGTAATTTTAGACTTGTAAGTTGTAGATTTTCCCTAGCACCTTCCTACATGTGAACAAAAAATATAAAAATTTGGCCTTTTCTCTCTCCTTTGACTTCTCCTCTCTCTCCTTTGCCTTTCATTTCTTTTCTTCTTCTTCTTGGAAGGGAAATCGGTGAGTGTGATGAGTGAGAAAATGAGGTCAAAGCGTATATTCTATTTATAGCTTTCCAAGAGGTCAAATAGGTTCCTTTTCTAGGCTGACTTGGTCTTGTAGTGACAAAATTAACTTTTTGACCCAAATGAAATAACTTTTATTTTTCTTTCAAATAGTCCAAATGGGACTTTGACTCAAGTACATTGTTTAACTCATGACAAAAAAAAATATTTGCGATGGGACCAACCTGTACTTTGGTTTATGACTCTTATTGAATATTAATTTGGCGTTACGATTAACATTATGTTATTAATAGTAATGCGGGATCATTCGCCTTATGATTAAACACTAATCAAACACTAATCAACTGATATTTCTTGACATTAGCTGGAAGCATTTATGGTAGCTCTTAATGTGATGGCTTAGTTGTACTCACCTCGATTCTTGTTTCCCGCTCGTTGAACTTGGCAAACCCTTGGCATTCGGCATTTGGTCACCTTTTTTTCTCGCTCTGCATGGTAATTATAGTGAGGGTTTGGTCTGCAAAGAGGGTTTCTGTGCAATGATGGTTTGTTGTAGAATGGCACCTTATCTACCTCCAATTGTAATTTATTTTTCTTGGTTAATACTTTGCCCTGTGGATGCTGTTGTCTTTGTCATTTTTTTCAACTGTCTTTATACTGGTTCACTGTGGTTTCTTTCTGGATTTAACTTGTTGGTCGATGTTCTTGTTTCTAGGTCGCATTCATGATAGATCCTAGGCTTGGTTTCAACTGATTTTTCAACCAGGTGAGCTCTCTTCTCCTTGCTATACTTATATGCTCAATTTCTTCAGTAATGCTAATGGTTGTTGCTCCTTGTGAGTAGGGTATCTGTTGTATTTGTGACCTATGTTCGAACTTGAGCCACTGATGCTCACTATCCCTTGGTTAGTCAATCAACACTTCTGTTTCCACTGTATTATATTGTTTTATGCCCTCGTTTTCTGGTAAAGGTTCACTGACCAGCTTCCATTGCTACTGTAGCAGGTTGGGGTTTTGGTTATGGAGTGATTCGTGGCCCAGACTCCATCAATGGACTGGGTAGGCTCATTTTCTATTAAGGAAACCCTGACTGTAGTCTTTCCTCTTGGTTCTTTTAATGTAGTCAGCCAATAGGTTAACAAATGTGAGGGTTGGCTCCTCTGACTGCTAATTTTCGTTCAATGGCTTTGACTGTAGCTTGTATTTACTCTTGTTGTGTTTCTTGGTGACACTTCAGTGTTGTAGGGTTTCGAACCCTGGTCTTGCTACTTGTCACTGAGGAAGGTGTTATGTTCTTTGTTTTGTTGTCTTGTAATCTTGGGGATTGTCAGCTATTACTATGCACGAACATTGCGTTATTTTTATATAATGGAAATGAAGAATGATTTGTTATAATGATTATCTCTGTTGTGGAGAATCTCTATAGAGTTCGTGCTTTGTGGCTCTCAGTTCTGTGGTTGTATGCGCCGTAATACTGGAGTTTGTGTTGATTTCTGGTTTCGTTATCTCATTCTTTGGCACACTATGCTTTGTGTTCATCGTTCCAATGTGAGAAATCTTCTCTCGACCTATTAGGATAAGTCTGCTAGGAAACACAGGAATGCATCTCGTTGTTTGATTTATTACACTCAACACTTAATAGAAATAATATGAAAAGGAAAAATTTCTTGTACAGATGGATTCAGATTCAGAATTTTGCTTCACAATATCTTCAACTATTATATTACTGTTCCTCTCTTGTCACTGAACCCTCCAGAATG
>APFE030587617.1:0-11974 GCA_000404065.3 Pinus taeda | reverse complement strand
AAATAGATTCATTAACATTTTAAGTGTTTGGATTACTTGCAAAGTTTGTCATCACACTTGGTTTTCTGATTTAAATCCTCCACATAAGAAATTTGGGAATATCCACTTACGCATTGACTTCAAAAAATTGAACCCTTACCAGAGTAAAAACAATTACCCCATGCCATCGTCTGAGCCCATGCTGCACACAATACCTGAGACAGTAGTGTTGTCTTCACTTGAAGGTTTCCTGCAATGCCACTAGGTTTCGGTAGCGGAGCCTAGTGGACGGGCAATGGTCCATGAGAAACTTGGGTCACACACCTATCATTTGCAATCACTCAATGGGAGGATTGACGATCTTCTTGTCAAACAGACAAGTCCTCAAACATTAGTTTAGTAGGTTGGGCCGCCCCTATGCCTTGTACATAGTCTTCCTACTTCTTGTTGTTTCATTTGGTTTTTTTTTCTTATTATCTTTTATTTTGCTTTGTTTTATTCTAATTACTATTTTTGTTCACTTAAATTTTGTTTTTTTATATATTACTATTTTTGTTTCCACAAATAAGTGTTGCCAACTACTACATTCTAGATTTTGAATAGAGTATGTGGCTAAAATTTGAAGAGACTTGTGACACTGCAACACTTGGCTAGTCTTGTGTCCATTTTCTCTATGCTTGGTTACAACCTTCTGTCGATGAAGTCCTGACAGAAAATACAAGTCGTCTATAAGGGAAGCTTTGGTCCAACTGTGAACCTGTGTCCACACTGGGAAGCCCCATGCCTATACTCAACCTTCTGCTCTGTGTGTTGAAGCTAATCTAATTAGTAGAAATGGAGAATGGGAAAAATTTAAACGAGAAAACCTATGTCAGAGGTATTACATGCTTCTCTCAAGGAACAACCTCTTCAGCTCTCAATAAGTCAGCATCCCTCTTTCACCCCAAAATTAATAAGTGCTTGTGCATAGTTCTCTTAAAAAAATAAAAAGGCAAAAGAAGAGAAAGCCTTCCTGTGCAGAGAGGTGAAGCATGCAACTCCACCGAGGTACTGACCAGGCTCGATGGCAGTGGAGCAATGTGTGTGTTCCTGCGTGACTCTGCCGGGGTACTATCTAGCCATGTTGGTAGCAGAGCAACACCAGAGATGAAAACTTATACTCTAAAAATCTTTAACTCGGGAACTAAACTACCCTTCCTGGATTCGAAACACTGAGATCTAAACGAAACTTTTGATTGTGTTTGACTAAGTTGGCAAAGGGTGAACCATGTATGCCCATAGGGAAAATGGGGAAACTGAAGTAACGTACACATCTATTCAATACTTCCTGAAATACCAAGGCCCTGAGCTAGCATGAACCGAAATAGAGAAGTTGGAGTCCTACCAATGTGTCACCAAGTGTTGTAGTGGCTACAATCACCCTCCAAAATTTTGGCCTGCATCAATTTCGGAGCCTCCCTTGAAGAGTTTCACTTGATGATTGCACACACTCGAGTTCACTCTGTGAGCCCGTGTGAGTGTTTACATTCACCTTGCTTGTTTGTTACACTCAAGTCTCTGCATGTTGATTTCTAAGTCATGCTTGCGACCATGTTCTAGTTATGCTCAAAGTATTTGCTTCGTATGTGTTTGATGTGTTCGCCATGAAAGCATCTGTCGCACTCACACATGGAGTCACATTCACTGTCATGCAAGCATCATCTTGAGCATGAAATATAAATCACAAGTGTCACGCTTGTCTCTTTCACTGTCGGTCAGTCATGTTGAACATATGTATCTGGATGGTTTGGTCGTTTCATCATCAAGCATGTGAGTGTGTGTTCGTATGATCACCTATGCATCTTTTGACTGTTCACACACTTAGTAATTTTTTCTGAAGTTTTGATGACCAGAATCCTCAATGACAGCTGGACCATCACCCTGTTTTTGACTCGATCGACTATCAACCAAAACAATATAGAAGCACCAAGCTAGTTCTTTCAAGTTTTGCTGTCTGTGAGCAATTCAAACAGCACTCATGCTGGCCACTCGAACAATCGAACGGTTGTTCATCTCAAAAATTACACAGCACTCATGAGCAACCCTCCCACTACACATCAGTTAGCTCAGCTCAGAAATTGCACTGAGATGATCAGCAGGCCGGCCTCCCGACCTTAATGCAATTTTCCCAATCAGTAGCTCCCAACACCTGACTGCCTGCTCCCTGCAATAATTGTCCAATTTCTACTGCTAGTAACTGAGCAGCCAACTTGTAGTTCTCTCTGGGAATTAAGAAAATCTGGCTACCAGTGACCCCAACAACCAACTGGTAGTTCCCTCTAGAAGTTGTGTAGATCTGGCTACCAGTGACCCCAGCAGTCAACTGGGAGTTCCCTCTGGGAATTGCGCAAATATGGCTACTAGTGACCCCATTAGCCAGTAGGCAGTTCCCTCTAGGAATTGCGTAAGTCTGGCTGCTAGTGACCCCAGCAACCAACTCTGGTAGTTCCCTCTAGGAATTGCACAAGTTTGGCTGCCAGTCTCTTGGGGAGTTCCCCAGAAAAACTGCACAATCCCTGCGTGTTGACCCTTCTTGTAGCCCAACCCATTTCTCTGGAAAATTGGGCAAATCTAGCTGTCTAGACCCTGCTGATTATTCATTCTGGAAAATGTGCAAAGCATGCCTACCTTTCCTTCTAGCAGCCCAGACTATTCCTCCCAAAATTTGCACATTTTTTCCTCCCAGCCGAGCCAAACCTTGCAGTCAGTCACTGTCGACTCAGATCGCTTGTCTCCATCTCTCAGTGACTCTTGCATAGTTTTCATCAGCATTTCCTCAAAGCCAACATCCTGTATCATAGCCTTGCTGCCTCTCACGGTCACTTGCATTCAAATGATCATGTGTCATGGTATACTAGGATGTTTTGGATTTGATGTCGTCTCATCATGAGTGATTGTAGGTACAGGTACACCAACAAACATGTCAAGGTTACGAAAAAGATGAACAAAGGGAGCACATGCAAATAGACAGGTTTACCAATGGACAAACAAGTGAAGCATGCGAAGTGAACGAACATGATGAACATGCACCTTTGCGAACAAGTGAGCTTGTCAAGCCTTTGAGCATGAAAGCAAGGAACAACATGTTAAAGCTTCATGAAGTGAACTAAGGACCATCGAAGACTCTGCGCACTTTGCCATGCGAAGGTGAATCCATGGTACAACATGAAGACATCCATCACTCAGCATCACTGTAGCTCGACATGCACTCCAGCAACAGCACAAATGTACCAACAATGTCATGTCAAGTCATGATTCATGTTTCCCACATTTCTACTAGGGGCTTCCTATCAATCAATGTGATGTAATGTGGAAGTCCAAGAGACCCACATGTTGAACATAAAGTCATGTAAGTTGAAGAGTCATGGAATTTGAACGTTCATGAGGGTAGTCGAACAACCATAAGGTTTAGCTTCACCCTTGGCTATAAATGCCCCCCTCATTTACATGAAAGGATGTTTCACCTCAGCTCCTCCCACATAGCCAAGATAGTTTGTAATCTTTTCTTTGAGGAGTAAGTAGTGGCTCCAACGCCCCATTGACAGGGTTAGTGATGTATAGTGTAATGATGTGTCTTGGAACTTTCGCTTAATTCAGAAGCTTGTTGACAGGCCAGCACATTTTCACACATGTATTGTATTTATTGTAAGATTGATCTCTAATGCTTGTAATGCATGTTTCTCTAACCATGTGTTCTACATATGAACTGATTCATTTATTGTGATGCATAATCTATTAATGGAAATGTCATGTATATGATGTTAATGATTTCCCGTCCATGTCGACTTCTCTGCCAAACATCACACAAACCTTTCACATGAACCTTGCTGTAACAACCGTCACACTCATCTTGGACTGATCCGTGAGTGATGTACATGTTATCATACCTTGTATGTTGTGATTACTGCATCCAAGTGGACTGCTCTGTCGAAATCTGTGTATGTCATTTGTGTTGTGCGTTCCTAGCCGAGTTGGGACTGATCCCTTTCAACTTGGAACTCACCTTCACCTTTTCCCCTCACAGTGAAATAACCATTGACACAAGTACACTTACACTCACCAGGCACGCGAACCTCACTTCTCTAAGACAAAGTGAACCACTCTCTTGTGCTGACAAGCAAGAGTTGAGGCAAATCCTTAAGAGAATGGAAATTGGGCCATCATACCAGATGGGACTCCCACACCAAACAGTGTGAGGTCTAGTTGGGACTTCATACCGAGGTGATCTGCTGAACGTTGGTGGGTCCAGCACCATCAACACGTAGTTGTAGAATTGAGACTACAGTATTGAAAGGAAGGTATTTAAAGGGTCTATGATCTTCATAAGTTCATTTTCAAGTCTTAGAGGACGTTTTGGAGTGCTGAGAAGCAAAAAGTAATCTTTATAGGAAATTGTGGGTGCATTATGAAGAATTTCGTGTATAATGCTACAAGATTGTTATAACATTGCTACAGGATGCCCTATTTTCCTACAAGATTGCATTTGAGAGAAATATGATTGTTCTAGGAGTGGCTTGAAGGTGGGATAAGGCGGTAGGAGGTTGTTAAAGGGTGCAAGAGACCTTGTGTTGCATGAAATTTTGTCGCATTAGGAAAATGACCATTGGTTTAGATATTTCTCTATCCATCAAAGTGTTCCAAATCACCCCCCTGCAATGCTAGAACCCAAATAATCCCAAAGAGAATGATATTCCTAGATCTCAAGGTCCAAAAACCTATTTTTGGCTTCTTGTGCAGTTCCCTAGACCATTTATATGCATACACAAAAGATACGATTAGAGTCGCACAAAAGTGTGCTTTGTTTTACACTATTGCCTACGCACATGACTCAACACAAGTAAAAAATAAAAATTAAAGTCTACAAGCTTTGTTAGTCGAATATTTCCTGATCCTTCCCATCATGGAGCTACTTCCCTCTCTTTTTGGGTCCCCTATCCCATCATTTGTGGATCTCATCTCTTAGGAGGAGGACCCCAAACCTCCTCCTCTTGGCCTATAAATCAAACGTGGGCCAGAGGATTGGAGAGGACTGTTGAAGGTAGGCTTATGTTGCAGAAATAAGGCTAGAAGGGTTTTCATCCAAGGAGAAGGTTGGAGATTGTAGGAAGAGGTTTGTAACATAAAGGCTTTGAGGTTGTAAGTTTGTTCTCCCTTTTATTTTGTAAAAACCAATTGTTCTTTCCTAATCATGTCTATTCTAATATCATTTGTGAGCTTCCTTGATCACTCACATAGTTTATGATTGGCTATTGATTCAATTTATGATATATGCCGAGTTAAGTATTTCATTTATCCTTCATCTATATACTAAATTATTTGATCCTTTATGTGTTTCTATCTATGCGGATCTCCTTTGAAACATCATGGATAAGTTGTGGAAAGTGCTGGAATGATCTCTAAAGCATCAAGGAGAAGGAAATTGTTGAAGGCACTGAAAGGACTTCAACAAGTATTTTGTTAAATCGATAAGTGATCCCTCACATATTACTTGTTTTAATCACTCGTAAGCTTAGGAAAGTAGTAGTTATTTTCTTGTTACTAGATTTCGTTTGAGATCTAGGGAGATCCATCTTGTCTGCAAGAGGGATTAGTTTGCCTAACAAATTAATGACCATACTATGGATCGTCTCACTCTCCATCAATCTATTTGTTTTGACCTTTGATCCTTTTGTCATAGCCCTCTCTAAATGTTTGGAAAATATTGAAAGTATGGATTTTATGATTTGTTTGGCTTGTTTTCATTTTTTCTAAAAATTTCCCATTGCACATACTTTATCTTTAGGCACAAAGAGTATTTCTACACACCTAGTCCTTAGAAACAATGCATATGCACACTGTATATATCTATTGCTTGCACACATACGTGGAATTTTTGAAAATTTTAGTTTTCTCTTCACCAAGTCTAGAAATTTTTGTTTTTCCTATTTAATTACACTTGTTTACACCTTCAATAAGTCTCTGTTGGTTTGGTTGAATGTTGTGAAAGAGTTTGCTTGAAATTTTCTCGTTTTCACAAATTAGGGTAAAAGATTCATCTTTTGTGTTGTTGATCTATCAAAATAAATATCATTTGGTCTTGGTTTTCTGTCTTCCTTTCGTTCATCTTTCGAATAGATCAGATCTTGTGTGTGTGTTTTTTTTCTTTTTGAGAAAGATTGTTTTGTGAATGAAAAGAAATGATTTTCAAGAATGAGTAATGTTTATGAAAAGTGCTTCTTATGATGGATTTGAAACAAAATGTCATTTTTCTTCCATTACGAAAGTGTTTCAGAATTATACTCTTGACTACATTAAATTCATGGCATTCATTAGGAGAAATTAATTTTAGTTTTGATTGGTTTTTTCATGCATTGTGGAATTTTTTTTCGACTGGTTGTATGTCAAAAGGAAAGTTTCTTGATTTTTTGGGTTATTGGGCGAATTGAAATTTTAAAAGTTAATTTTCGCATTTGGGTAATTAAAAATTGAATATTTGTATTTAGGAAAAGGGATATAGTGGGAATTTAAGAGTTTTTTACATTTCCAATGAAAAATTAAAAAGACTCTCTCCTTAATTCAGTTAGAAATTCATTGAAAAGAAAATATTACAATTTCATGTTTGATTGCATTGAGGTTTTGCGTTAAGTCATAACACCATATGTTTCACATAAATTTGCCTCTGAGCAAGTAACAACCCTTTAAAACAACACTAATAAAATCAATTTAGAATTTTTTATTATTTTAGGGCCCTTTTCCACCTACATTAAGTTGGGTGGTAGGGCTTTGGAATAGGGAAGTGAGTTAACTTTCCAAAGCTGCAAACAAACATTAGAATCTTGTGAGAGGGAGTAAATCCATTTACTGCAATTTGGGTCTGGGAATATCCCCTTAGAAAGGAGTTAAGAATGAGATCACGTCGGACCCAATGGAGTGATCTACTCCACTTCATTGGTTACGGTAGAGTGATTTACACGTATTAAAAACGGTGCTGAAAGGTACTTGGGATCACTTGGAAGTAAACCTTAGATTAACCATGTTGAGGAACATTCAAGGGGATTGAGATTTGTTACTCTGCCCTTGCATGTACGTTTGATTTGCGAGTTCACCCCCAGGTTAAATTGTTTTAAGTGGTAACCTTAAAGACCATAATCTTAGGGTTATTACCCAAGGTGATAGTGTAGGGGAATTCTCTGTCGTACCTGGAATAAACATTGGCTAGACTCAGTTGGACCTTTTTGGAGGGTATTATTCATTTGAGATGGCATAAATGAAGATTACTTGCACCAAATCGTGTACGTTAAGTAGGTTTTCAGCGTAACTAGTTCCACCCACTCTATCTTTAGCCACATAAAATCACTATGAAAATCTTGTTTACATGGTTTGATTCCTTAGATTTACTAGCGCATGTTATTTGCTTGTTTTTACTTTTTTAGAGACCTTAGGTTTTGATTTTGAATATTATTTGGATTCTTAATCAAATTTCATCGTGGCTGATTCACCAAGGCATTAACATAGAATGTAGGGCTTACCCCTGAATTTACACCTAGTCAAATGGAAAATATTAAAACTAAAAGGTCAACATTAATAGGATCTGGAACCTTAGAACAACCCAAAACATATACATTTTTAGAATCTGAGACAGTAGAAACTGAATTTATTCCAACCCGAGAAGTAGAATCAGGCTTAGTTCATTCTGGCCCAAAAAGTTACTAAAGTTATTCAAAGTGAATTTGATAATGGAGAAGTTTCATACAAAGAATTAACTAAACCAAAAGTTGAAGAACCTGAGTCTAAGATTTCTCAACTTGAATCACCTTCAGTTATTATTGCTCCTACTCCTACACCACCTTCACCTCGAAGGAAACTTATAATTACAACTGGACTACTTCATCGTTTAATTAGTATTAAAGATATTATTGGAAACGAGGAGGAAGAATCGCCTCATACTCCAGTTACTACTGGTGAAACAAGAGTTTTTCCAAGAGTTCCTTTTTATCCTTTCCGACCAAATCCTTGGTATTCTACCCCTTTGGACTTTTTAGGTCAAAGTTTTCCACCTCACCGCATTCCTTTTTACTATTCACTGAGACGAACCATGTCAAATATTCCTCTTGGAATTCATGCTACTGATAACTCTATGTTTACCAGCTCTCTGGAGTCATTATTGTATGGTGGTCCTTCAGTTCCTCCTAGGTACCAGTCACTTAATGAAACTTTTTTAGGAGCTACTCCTTCTCCTCAAGTTTCTACTTGGTCATCTAGTTTATCTACATCAACTATTCAGAGCATGACATCCATGTCTGAAGCACCTTTGGCATCAGACTAATATGTTCACATGATATTTGGTAACTTGGGTAATCCTCAAGTAAACCCAACTAATGTTTATTACCTACCTAGGGGACAACCACCTTATCCTCCACCTAGAGGACAATTTTCGGAGCATATCCTACACCTGGAGGACAACCTTTTACTAGAACTTATTGTCAGATACCTCAACTCGATTTGGGTCAACCTGTTGTGGCTCAACCCTTGATTGGTACTCATTACCTTGGGATGAATATTATTTAGAACCCTCCTTTCACTCAACAACTTGTTCCAGTTGCCCCACAAGTGCTAGTTTATCAACCTTTTCAGCCTATTGGACAATCTATTCCACAAATACATATGCCAAGTATTGCAGTACCTGTCCAACAATCTATCCAGGGAATTTTGCAAACACATATCCAATAATGTGTACAAGGAATTCCATAAACACATGTTCAACAACCAGTTCAACAAGTTGTTCAAAGTGGATCTCAACATCTATTCAACAACCTATTCAGAGTTCACCTTAGACACCTATCCCAAGAGTATCACAAATGACTGTTAAATTTACCCCTCAAATATTTTATTCACAAACTACACAGGCTATCCCTCAGGCATCTGCTCATCAAACTAGTCCTATTGTCCAGTCTACAACATATATTCCTACTGAACAACCTGGTACAAGGACAATGCAAACACCTTTTCAAGGTCAAGTTTTTCAGGTTTCACCTTTTCAAGGTAAATATTTTCAAATCCCTCCTTTCCGAGGTCAAGATTTCCAAAGCCAGGCTTTTCAAGGTCAATATTTTCAAATTCAACCTGTTCAAAGTCAATTTGTTCAAGGTTAACCTTTGCAAGCTCAACATTTATAGGGGCAATATTAGTAGGGTCAAATGGGTTAAATTCCACCTTTCTAGAGTCAATCATACCCTGGCCATACTTATCAAGTTTCTTTTCAACCACCACCTGGCATGATTCACCTTGGTTACCCTAGAGGAATATAAATTCCAACCACACAGGCTATTCCAAGATATCGAGGGTATCCTCCTCTAGGGGTTGGACTTAACCCTTAAGATTATCAAACTCGACAAGAGGACCCCCACCAGAAGTTACCATTCACCACAACCTTATATTTACCATCTTTATCCTGGATGACGAATGATCCTATCTATTATTATCCTTTTTGGCCAATGATTCCTACCAAGTTATTGAGTGATATAACGAAGTTTGAAGTTAAATCAGGATAGGACCCATCAAATCACGTTATGACATATCATATTTCATGTGCATTGAATTCACTAATCAATGATTCTATCAGGCTTCGCCTTTTCCAACGAACTTTAATAGATTTGACAACAAAATGGTACATTGACTTACCTCGCGCTTCTTTCCATAATTTAAACTCTTTAGCAATAACAATTTTGACACATTTTTTTGCTACCAATTCGATATGACACTTGCAATTAACTTTTTACTTCCGTAAAACAATTGAAATCTACTTATATTTTAGATCATATACATGAATGGAGACATAGGCATCGATTAGTCAAAGTTTTTATTCCATATCAATTTTAGTTGAATGGTTTACAAAATCATTGCTTCTTGGTATTACCAAGGATGTTTGTAATGGATTTATTGTAACAGAAGAGAAGGTAATTTCTCGTGCCCAATACTTAGACTTAGTCTATACCCAATATGGCACCTTGTACAAGAAAATCCTAAATTTACCTCGCCCAACAATTTTAGATCAATCTGATTCAACTCCTACAGTATCTAACATCATTGATGGTGTAATTGGTTCTGTCAACCATTAGTCTAAGGGTAAAAAGAAGAATTCTAAAAGTACCCATACTTTGTTTATACAAGATTCACCCACTAAAAGCATTTCTCTGGAAACTACTTCTGAAATTAATGTCGTAGAACCATCTACTGGCAAGAATCAATCATTTAGGGGTAAAAAGAAGGGGAAAGGTAAAATAAAAATAAAAAATATTCCCAGAAAGAGAAACCAACTAAAAATGAACCTACTAATGAGAAAAAGAAACCTTGTTATCCTTACCTTATTTGTAATGAAGATCATTATACAAAGGAATTCCCACATCAGCAAGAGGTTACTAAATTTTTAAAAGGTTCTCCAACTCTTGTTGTTTTGAAGGATCTTTTTCCTTCTTGAGAATAATCCATATTATTGTTCCAAACTGGTAGATATCATGACGATGTCTTTGCAGAAATTATGGTAGCAACAAGATCAAAAGATTATAGATCTAAGGGTCTTGTAGTAAACGGAAATGATGCTAGTCAATCTAGTGAACCTTCCAGTTCAATTACTCCTCCTCCTTCTGAACCGTTATAGATTAATACAACAAACCTTGACATGATGATTTGACCACCTCCCAAAGGTGTTGTTCCAAAAATAACTTTCAAACCACATGCTAGAGCTGCTCAAAATTACAACATTTTTAAAGACCTGGTGATGTCTCCTTCAACAATGCCAGCTCTTGATCGAGGTGCTACAAACATGTACATCACAAAGAAAGTTACTATTGTCAACTATTGGAGCAATTGATCCTAAGGATTCTAAACTTATTATCTTTGACCTTAAATTCATCTACCAAGACTCTCGCATCAACCTACATTCCAAATACCAGTTTTTGTTAAAACCAAACGAGTGTTTCACACAGTTATTGATGAAGGATGTTCTACGTGTTTCATGTCTATTGCTTGTTGGAAATATTTAGGTTCTCCAACTATCAATTAGTCACCTACCACTTTAAAAGCCTTTGATGGAAGAGGTTTTCATCCTTATGGAATCCTAAATGATCTACCCATAGAGTTAGAAGGTAAGACGGTCGCAATCAAAGTTGAAGTTGTTGATGCTCAACTCAATTATAACCTTTTACTTGGTCGAAGTTCAACCTATTCTATGTATGTGGTGGTCTCATCACTTTCTTGTATGATACTATTTCCTCATCAAGGGAAGATAGTAAAAGTAGACCAATTGTCTTACTACACTTCTGAGCCTAAATCTATAGGTAGCGTACCTTTCATCAGGAAAATGATTACTCCCTATGAAGATATTTGTTTTGGTTTGCTTAAATATTCATCACTGATGGGAAGCTATTGAAATTGAGCGAAGGCCTAACAATCTCAACAGAGATGATGGCTGGAAGGTAAGTAGATGTTGATCCTGCCCTGTTTAGTGCTTCTTCCCTCCCCCCCCCCCCCCCCCCCCCCCTTGTTTGTCTGGAGTGCTTTCATCATTCTCCTTGGTGCCTTCCGTTCCTCCGGGATCTTGTGGTTTTCTTGTGGATTGTCTCCTGTCCTTCGTCTCCTGTTTCTCCTTGTCGTTTTTCCCGTTTGATGAATTTTTTCCTGAGTGATCCTAGCAGTATAATCTTATCGATTATATAAATTGTAAATATAGTTATGTATCGTTAACTATTTCATATTATTATCTATATCATGTTTTAATTGTTTATATGATTACCACTACTTGTATTATTATTCTTCTTTATTTTTAGATTTATGGATTCTTGAGTTTTAATTTAATTTTATTGGATGATTAAGTGGTATTGATTTATTTAATAAAGCTTGTTTAATTAATACTTACTATTTATTCTTGGGTTTATTATCATTTTATTTATCTGATGGATTTTTAGATTTAGTTTAATTT